>PVIJ01003280.1:0-109623 GCA_004024925.1 Scalopus aquaticus
AGACGGGGAAGGGGGGCGGGGAGGGAAAGAGGAATTTCTTTCCCAGCTCTTTCTCTGATCTCTGGCGGGGAGGCTCAGCCAGGATGTCACGAGGACCAGCTTCCAAGATGGCAGAGCAGCCCCACTCTTGTTAATGGCTCTGGGATGATCCTGTATTGAGGGACATCCGTCCCTTTGTGCTGTGACATTGATGTTACTGTCAGTTGACAGTGAGCTTTATCATCAATCCCTTCAAGTACAAAAGGCCACTGTTCGGAAGCTGTCATTAAAAGCAGTCTCTCTCTTTTTAAAAGCTGTCTCTTCTTTATTCCCTCCATAATAGGAGCCAGTACGAGAAGAGACTGACCTTAAGTTGAGCCTGTTTAGTTAGAAAAAAAAAAGCAAAGAAATGGACTAGGGGATGTTTTTAATGTGTTTAAGATCGGAGGCCCAGAGGTGGAAGGGAGCGGGGTGGGGGTGGGGAGCAGCCTGAGGCTGGAGGAGAAGGCAGACTCAGCCCCGGTCTCCTTTGCTTTGGGTAATGGGTGTTTCTAGTCAGATCAGCGTAGCCTGTATCACTGCCTGGCTCCTGCCGACGTGTGTACTCTGGACTCGTTGCCTAAAGCCCTCTCTCGGCCGTGGGAAGGATGAGTGAGCTTTATGTAGTCACAGCTGCCAAGGGTGGGGAGGGAGGATGCATTCTGCAGGGGCGCAGTGCCAAGGGGAGGTGGGAGGGGATTTGGAGGAGCCCAGAGCCAGGCGGTGGGGCCAGGTCCACAGAACTGCCTGGCCTTTCTCTCTTCTCCATGGCCTTTTGGGGAGGCGGCCGATCGTAGCTGAAATGACAGAGATGCTCAGGATTGAGGAGGGGCTCAGTAGATGGGTCAGCACCCAAGTGGTGCCCCCCGGCGTCCCAGGTGCCGACGGCTCCCCATCGTAAACTGTCCCACAACCATGTGCGAGCGCCACCTCTGCCCCCGCCACACCTGGGACCCCCCATCGGCCATGACAAAGAAATGAGGCGACTGTGAAAAAGCTGGGCCTGGCCCAGCCGGCTCTTGTTACTCACACCTGGGAGGTGGCAGCAGAGATGCCCTGGTACCCGGGGCAGCAGGGCACGAGATAGTCCTGTGCTCACGGACATAAATAAGGCTGCGGCACGGACTGGTCCTTGGCCTTCTGGGAGTGCTGTGGCCATTCCCCTCCCACCTTGTGAGTTGTCCCCACTTGCGAATTGAGGTGACATGGACGGTGGCTCGTCCCCGGGGAGAGATGAAAGTTTCAGGCCGCAGTACTGGAGCATCAGGCTGTCACCACGAGTCGGCGGGTCACGCCTTCGGCGCTCGGAGTGTATGGGAGCTGAGGTTCTTGATGGCATCACGTCAGAGAAGTGGGCCCGGACCTTGGGGGCAGGCAATGAGACTGAATCAGCTGGGAGCAAGCGTCCCACAGAAGGAGCTGAAGGTGCTCGGTTTGAGGAGAAGCGAGTGTTGTCTTACAGGAGCTGGACGGACCCGAGGGGCCCGAGGCTGGTGGGCAGGGTGGGGCGCGTCGGAGTGGACGGACAGGTGGGCTGGCCAGAGAAAGGGCACCGGCCGAGGGGGCCTGGCTCTCCTCTGCAAGCAGCGTGGGAAAGTGGTCTGGTCGGGTTTATGGTTTCGGATCACCGGATCCAAAATGTCGGTCGGGGCAGAAAGTCTGAAAGGAAAGGCATTTGAATAGCAAGAGGTGACACTGGCTTTGGGGGGTACCAGGATACCGGGGTTCCATCGTGACCCTGAGCCCCCAGCAACAAGATCTGGTCCTTTACTTTATTGGTTCATGGGCCGCCGCTGACTTAGCTCCTGTTTCACAGGCAGCACAGAAGGGCTCTGCATCTCTTTCCTCTTCTTTATGTGCTCAGTTTTGTTTTTTTTAATTTTTTTTAAGATTTATTTATTTATTTATTTATGCATACAAGCTGGGGTACAGGCCAGAGGCGTGGGGTGGTGAGAGTGTTCACCAGAGACAGAGTGGGGAGCAGAACAGGCAGATCGACAGAAACACACTGCTGAGGGGAGCAGCAAGGAGGCAGGAGAGGTCTGCTGCGCACTGTGGGACGCTCCCCAGCTGGGCATCGAACTCGCTTCGCCGCTGCCGATAGCTCCGCAGCACAGCGCTTAACCCGCTGTGCTACCAGGGAGGCCCCTTGCTCAGTTCTGACCCGATGCCAGCTCCTAGAGGTGCTCCACATTTATCTCATGGGTGAGTGTGTGCCAGCGGCCTCAACATTGGCTGATTCTGCGAGCCCACATTGTTGGAACAACCCAAGCAACCTTCATGAAGAGGACACCATGAACTGGGTGACCCCCCCCCCAGTCACTGGGTGAACTGGGTGTCTGGTGGGGGGCAGGACCCCAGAAGGCCTCACGTAAGGATGAGCCGCCGAGGGCCCGCGCGGTGCAGAGGCGGTGTGTGCTCAGCGAGTATTTCTGCAGCCAGGCGTGCCCGTGGCTCTTGTCTGCGGCCTATCAGCCAGGAGCCCTAGTTAATTTTCATGCAGAAGAAGCCTTTGAAACCCAGGCCTCTTTCATTCTCTGGGCAGACTGGAGAGGGGTCAGCCCTGTTTAGATTGGTTCTCTGCACCAGCCTGGGCGGCCTGCTGGCTGTTCTCAGCGTGGAGGGTGTTGCGGAGAGGACATGAGCAGGAAACAGACCAAAGAACCAGGGCACTTCCCAGCTTGAGTCAGCCTGTCTTGTGTGGATTCATTATGTTGTTGGAAATTAATCCCCAGAATGGCAGACACAGTATATTTGAATGTGGACTGGCGGTACATTTCGTGGCCAAGTGAATGTGGTTTGGGGATTATCCAACCTAGTGGATTGTCCTAGCCTCTGAACCCTTCCCTGAGTGCAGGTAATTGAACGATACCTGCTTTTGTGTTTTCACACCCCATTTGATGCCCGATGGCACCAGGGCTGGGTAGGGAAGAGAGAGAAGGTCCGCTCCTGCATGCTACCTTTCCTGGTGGCACTGAGGCTCAGTAGCCCCTGCAGGAGACTTTCCCACATGCCAGCCTGTATCAGAACCTCACATTCCGTCCTCACACCCCTCAGCAACCCTACAGTAATAATTATGATTATACCATGGATTACACTGGTCAACAACTTTTTACAAAAGTCATGTTACTGAAATAAAATCGGTCATTTCCTATCAATTTGTATGTACTCAACACAAATATGACAATTTCTAATTTTGACTCTAGTTTTTTTTGTAATCTGCAATAAATTGATGTTTACATCACGAAATGCATGCCAGTAGTAATAGGCCTATGGTTAATACCTGTAAAAAATCAAGTCATAGACTACTTCTTAGATTTCTTCGCTTGTCTCTTGTACAGCTGTTCAGGAATAGAATAGATGGAAGACAGTTTCCATTGTGCAAAAGCACAGTCTTAAGACTTAGTTTCGAAGAGTCTAGAAATAGTCTCCATTCTTGTGGGTTATGAGTGATTTCTAAGGCATTCATGAGGCCCTCAATATTGGAACAGAATACCAGAGTACTTTCATTTCTGAAGAAAGGCTCCAACTGCTGGTGGCGCTTTTGATAGAAAGTAATTGTGACATCTTCTTCTAGAAGATTCCATTGTTGGAGTCTTGATCCTAGCAATTCTACCTTGTTCTTGATAAGTTCAAATGATAAACCAGGTCTTTTAGTTCTTCCTGTGTTAGTCTGTGTGGGGTTGATGATGCACCACAGTGAAAATCTGGATCCCTGCATGCTGATGGAACAGGAGAAGAACAGATCGGCTCACCCTTGTCCTCATCAGATGAATCAAGAGAATATTCTGCTGGAGGTTCTGGAATAGAAGTCCCTCACCATGTGTAACTGGTCTCAATGCAGACGGAATATTTGGGTAGACTATTGTTGACTTCTTTTGCTTTGTTATTCTGCTGGAAAGAGGAGGAACCAAGCAGAAGGAACAGTCTTTCATGTGGTTGCTTGGCTCTCTCCACACCATGGGTACTGCAAATGGCATCGATGGTCTTTTGCCATTGAACCACTGTGAAAGCTGTGTTATCCATGTAGCACAGCATATATGCGGGGCCCAAGGCTTGTCTTGGTCACCAACCTTGCATCCAAAGTAAAGATGAAAAGACTTCTTCACTTGAGAAGTGATATTTTTCTTCTGGTTGGCAAATGTCACTGCCCCACAAATAGAGCAGAAATTGTCCACACTATTAATGCACTTTTGAGGCATGACTGTTCTGTATTGTGCCTAAATGGATAAAATCCTAACAATTCAATGGAACAGTAGCTTAAACTGTCTTGCACAAAGTCTGAAATATTTTCAGTGTTCAACCTTTCCGACAAGGCTTTCTATAGTGCACTGCTGACGTCAGCTTACTTCAGCAGCCGCCTGGCAGTAGTATTGCATTCCATCAGAAAATGATGCAGTCGACTCTGGATGATGCGTGCGTGATGGTATTGTGCAATGCGATGCAATATTATATCCTTCTAGGCTGATTTAGGATGTTGTTGCAGTCCTACTGGATAAATTCACATGGTGAAGCATATAAAATGAATTAAATGAAATATCTTCAAAACAAGAGCTAATAAAAATTTTTTAGGGCTATATTCATGTTCAGCACACCAAGAAACTACAGATTAGGGCCTGTTTAAGTCAGTAATGATCTCACTGTTGACCTGTATTACCATTATCATTAGCACTTATTTGGTATTGTGTGCCGACTGCTGTGCTAAGTGCTGGCATGCATTAGCCCATTTAACCTTCCAAACACCCCAGTGGAAGCCATGCCTATGGCATTGGGACTGTTACTAGCCCCTTGTTACAGGGGCTCAGAAAAGTTCAGCCCCTTGCCCAAGGTCACCTAGCAAGTGTGTGGTGGGGTCAGAATTCAACTTCCTGTCTCCCAAACTCTTGTTTTCTTTTTATTGTAACCCCTGAGAATCAAAGCCATTTATTAGTGGCTGGGATGGTTGACACTGTAATAAAGAAAGCCTGTTCTAATTTTTTATTAAAGTGTAATTCTGTCATGGATATCGTGTGGGGCTGAGTGCAGGGGTCTCTGTGGTCCTGTGTTTGTGTGGGAGAATCAACCTGAAGAAATTCTCAGAGCCCCAGCTGGTCAGGAGATCTGGATACTATAGGGCATTCTTACTTTGTTTTCTTTTCCGTGTCAAGGTGCTTTTTCTTATTTATTTTTTTGATGTGGGGGGACTGTCTATTCTTGATGGTATTCAGCCAGGCTCCAGAGGACAACACTGCCTTTGTCAATTTGCAACAGATATTCAAATGAGATAAGTACGTAATTAGCATGGAGCAGCAGAGGAGATATTCTAAAAGATTTCAACTCCTCATAGGGAATTAGCAAATATTTCCCGTAACAATCACATGCTGGATGCTTTGCTTTCAGATGGGTATGAAATTGGGGGTTGGGGGGATAGGCACAGCCTATCTGGATGGTTAATAGAATGGATTGTTCAAGAACAAGAATCTGCCTTCTGTGCGGGGCCACTTACATCTGCTGTGTGTTCACTCCTCACTGACTTGTGAGGTCAGGTACCACGGCCAGCTCCTTCCACGCAGAAGGACTTCGACTCTGAGTAGTGAGAGGACATGTCCGTTCTCTCCCCTGCCCCTCCCCACTCTTCTGGGTTCCATAAGTGGCAAAGAATTTACTTTCCACCACTCCTCATATTAACCGTCTTTTTTAAAAAGATTTATTTATTTATTTATACATAGAAGAGCTGGGGTGCAGGCCAGAAGTGCAGGGGTGAGAGGATTCACCAGAGACAGTGGGGAGCAGAACAGCTGTCTTTTTGACACTCCAGAAGGAATTGCAGCTAGCCCTGGAGAGTCATCGTGCTGAAATAGGATGTGGCCTGGGCAGGCTGCGTGCACTGGCCTTGGGGAGCACACGCCTCTGGGGGCCGGGTGATCCCACCTGTGACTCAGATGGGGAAGCCGCGTTTCCAGTCACGTGTGCAGAGGCTGTGCCAGTACCTGGGCCCTCTGAGCCCTGAATTGTGCTCTTAGCCGTCCGCTATTTCAGTTCCCACCCAAGCCAAGAGTTAATTTGTAGGTAGGTAGGTAGGTAGGTAGATAGATAGATAGATAGGTGATTGCATGGATGGATGGATGGATGGATGGATGGATGGATGGATGGATGGACACACAGACAGATGATTAGATGGATGGATGGATGGATGGACACACAAACAGATAGATAAAAATATACATTTGTGTATACATACGCCTATATCTCTCTCTCAGTCTATCCCAGATTTAGAATCCGCCGTTGTGCTGTCTTCCTCTTTCTCCCCAGTCATCCAGCCAATTCCCGTGTCGATGCAGCCTGCACTGCTAGTTCTCTTTGTAGAGCCCCTGCCACAATGGCAATTGGACCACAACCCACAGAGCAGCGCGGGGAATACCAGTGGGTCACTGTTTTCTGCACCTCCGAGCAGGACAGAGCCTCCTAGAGGACACGGGGCCAAAGGGTCTGTGACAGACACAGGGGATCTACACTTTCTCTCATATGGCTGCAACCTAATGGAAAGAAAGCGCGGGCTCGCAGGAATTCCAGTGGGCATTTGAGGTCGTCCTGCTTGCTGGAGCAGGGGGGGTGGCTGTGTGGCAGCAGCAGCAGCAGCAGCAGCGGTGTCTGTGAATCTCTACTCTGCCCCTACAGTGGGCATCTAACCACTTCTCTGGCCCTACCGCTAAGGATTCGGGAGCAGAGAGACCCCAGCAGGTGCATCCAGAGAACTTGTACTTGTCTACGCATCTGTCTCCTTGAGTTGTTCCTACTCTGTGTCCTATAGGGACTCACTCGAGGCACAGAGTTCGCCCTCTGTAAACAAGACCGTTGCCCTGGTGACACGCGCGTTTCTCGTGGGACTCAGTGGTGATTCTGCCTCTGACCAGTCCGGCCCTGGCCACTTGTGCGGGCCCCGGCCGGTGCTGCTGGGAGCACCTCATGCTGTCCGGTGTGCGCGTCAGTGCTCGCTGGCTTCCTGGGTCCGGAGGGAAAGCCGCCGGGGGTGGGGGATGGACAGGAGCACGGCCAGCCGCAGGGCGGCCACTGGCAGAGGGCGCGTGGGGGCCCGGGCAGCACAAGGCGGTGCCCGCGGGCCAGGCAGTGAGAGCTCCCGGCTGCAGAGCAGGACTCGGACTCGGGACTCCTGGAGAGCTGGACTCTGGGCCCAGACGGTGGGGCGTGGACGCCACTCGCGGCAGCTGTAAACTGTGCAAAGTGTGTTCACCGCAGCCCCAGGTGTGTTTGGAGCCGGCGGCCCAGCCTCAGCACCAAGGGTGTTGCAGCCAGAGGGCTCCTGCGGTGCTTAGCTGCCCCGTCTCCCTCCTTAGATGCCAGCCCCTCCCTCCCCGTTAGGGTCACCGCACGCGTCCCTGGGTACTGTCACATGTCCCCTGGGGGAGAAGTCCCCTGAGGTCCAGGACGCTCTTGCCTGCAGTGGTGTGTGGGACAGAGGCCAGCAGTGGGGGCGCCCTAGAAGGTGCAGTTAAGTTGGAGGGAGAGGAGCTCAGCACCCACTCGATAGCCAGGGGGCACCCCTGCCGCCTGCGGGGTTCCCCTCAGTGTGTGATGTTGGTGGGAGCTCTGAGAAGGGTGGGGCGTGGAGCGTGGTCAGGAGACGGCGCGTGTCTCATCTTGGGGTGGACTTCACTATTGCGGACCTGTGAAGATTCAGCCACACGGACGGTGCCGTTGGCTCGCAGCAGAGGTCTTCGCTCAGTCTCTTCGCTGCAAAGGAGCAGCTGCCCTGCGCGGCCCGGGGCGGCTTCTGAGTGTCTTCTGCCCTTCCCCCAGGTCTTCTGTAATGCTGTTTATTTTTAAACTACTTAGAATGGTACATCTTTGCGTGGGTTTACCCAGTCCTCCAGAGCCAGCTGGCCATTAAGGGAATTTAGAAAGAATTGCTGAGGCCACTCTGTCCTGGTTCGTGTTGCATGGTCCCCCAAAGTAGCCCCAGCGGGGACCCACTTGCAGTCATAGCCGCCGCAGAGAGTCTGCCTTCACCTTGACCCAAAGACTCCCTTCACTCAGACTTTACTGTCTTGGAGCAAGGGTTCCTTCTAACGGTGAGTGTGTTTTGAGAGTGTGTGTGTGTGTGTGTATCTGATTCATTTATTTATTTTTTAAAGATTTTATTTATGCTGTAAGAGCTGGGGTGTAGGTCAGAGGTGCACGGGGTGAGAGGATTCACCAGAGACAAGAGTGGGGAGCAGAACAGGCGGACTGACTGAAATCCACTGCTGAGGGAGCAGCGGGGAGACAGGAGGGGTCTGCTGTGCCATGTGGGAAGCTCCCAGGCTGGGGATCGAACTCGTGCTGCAGTGGCTGCCGATAGCTTCATAGGCTGAGACTCAACCCCTTGCGCCACCAGGGATGCTCCCTCTGATTGATTTTGCATCCTGTTTCTAAGTGAACCTTTCCCAAGCACTGCTCTACTGGTGCCCTGCTATTGCTCAAGAACTTTCTGTGGCTCCCTATTGCTTAGCACATCGAACCTGAGTCACTTAATACAGCCGTGAATGCTTTCAGGGGTCCCCAAAACGCTGCTTTCCAGTTTTTCCTTTCTCTACTGGTGCATCTCACTCTTTAACTAAGCAAAGTGGATTACAAAATGTTTCTAAAAAGAGACAAGTGAAGGCATCAAGGAGATTTCAAGTCCATTTACAACATCTCGCGGACAGTGCGGAATAATAAGACGCCGCCTTTCTCATACTCACTTTCTAAATCAAAATTGTTGTTTGCTTCTGACAGGGAATCCAGTATTTAATTTTACGATGTCAGATGGGAAAACGAGAGTCGTGCATTCCAAGTGTGTGAATTTATGAATTTTTAATTAATTACTCTGACTGGAACTGGAACCAAGCCCGGCTTCGAAGGTCGCCCGTGTTTATTTATCCCGTTTGTTCTCCGGGTCACCTCCTAGCCAATGAGATCTATCATTATTCCTCTGCGTTTGCTTGCTTCTTCTGCAAGACGCTTTCCTTGAGGGCTTCTTGGGCACTTTCCACCCTCATGCAGAGTACAGGGACCATCTAGTGAACAGTCCGGCACAGCTCACATCCCAGGCGAGGGAACACTGCCTTCTCCCATCTCCAGCTCCCCCTTCTCTCCTGTGTGAGGACTAGACAGGCGACCTTTCCTCCTTCTTCCTTCTGCAAAGTCACTTTGCCTTCGCGGTTCCCTCCTCAGGTCCTCTTTGTAACACTGGGGCTATGAAGGAGCGACGGGAGAACAGGTCGGGAGAACAGGTGAACTGGCGATTTAAAAATATCTGATGAGGGCCTCCCTGGGGGCACAAGGGAGTAAGTCTCAGCATTAGGAAGCTGTCCGCAGCCACTGCAGCACGAGTTTGATCCCCGGCCGGGGAGCTTCCCACGGGCGCAGCAGACCTCTCCTGTCTCCCCGCTGCTCCCCTCAGCAGTGGATTTCAGTCTATATGCCTGTTCTGCTCCCCACTCTGCCTCTGGGGAGTCCTCTCACCCCCTTTCACTCTGGCCTACACCCCAGCTCTTGTAGCATAAATAAATAAATATTTTTTTAAAATAAATAAATCTTTAAAAAAAAACAAAAATAAAAATGTCTGATGAAAATGAGTCCATTCCCCCCTTAAATCTCCACGCGTGGTACCTTTTAAATAATTCCTTTATCTTTGTGAGAAGTGGCACCGGAGATGTTCAGTTCTGGTAAGCGGGCGCCGCCATCAATTTGCGGGGTTCTGATCCTAGATCCTGTGGTGCCTACGAAGTCTTCTGTGCCAGGACGATGTTCTCCCACTAAAAACAAGGCAGCACTTTATGGGCGGGCTGTGCGCTGTGAGGACAAATGGATGGGCTGATCCAACACGCTTTTCTTTGTCACTGCTGGGCAGAGGCGACTTGGTTTAGGTGCAGGAAACCGTGCCGGCCTCTCTCCCGAGTCCAGAGCCGTGTCAAGACCACTCATCTCCATGTTCTGGATGACACGTGGGTGACCCCAAAGTGTGGCCACTCAGTTTGGAATCATTTTATTTTTTAAGATTTATTTATGCATACAAGCTGGGGTACAGGCCAGAGGCGTGGGGAGGCAAGAGGGTTCACCAGAGACAGAGTGGGGAGCAGAACAGGCAGATCAGAAACACACTGCTGAGGGGAGCAGCGGGCGAGGCAGGAGAGGTCTGCCGCACCATGTGGGATTCTCCCCCGCTGGGCGTCGAACTCGCGTCGCCGCCGCCGCCAGCTCCACAGCCCAGCGCTCAACCACTGTGCCACCAGGGAGGCCCGGTTTGGAATCATTTTAGACCGAAGACACACAGGGAGCCTGGTTCTGGTCCCGGCAGATCCGGCTGTTTGAGAAACGCTTTGCTAAAACACCCCCCCCGGCCCCCTCATGCTAGATAACTACAGTTAATTTTAAAGATCTAATTATTTAATTATTAATTACATGATCCAGGAGTTGGGCAGCCCCCTCTGGCCGCGGGGTGTTTGACACGCCTCTCCAAATGGAAGGTCTCTAGAGGGAGAGGAGGGCAAGACGAGGAAGAGGGGCTCGTGTCGCACACAGACATGGGGAGCGCCAGGTGGCAGCTGATCTCATCTTCCTTCGGGGAGTGAACAAGCCCCAAAGCCGGGGCCACATTCTGGGGCGGGAGCACCTTGGCGGGATGGGTGGTGAGTCTTGGTGGGCTCAGCCTCGGCACCTCCATTTGGGCCTGTCCTTTCCCGTTCAGCCCTGGGGCAGGTGGTTTTTTTTTTTAAATTTATTTATTTTTGTGTAGAAGAACTGGGGTGCAGGCCAGAGCTGCAGGGGTGAGAGGATTCCCCAGAGACAGTGGGGAGCAGAACAGGCAGATTTACTGAAATGCACTGCTGAGGGGAGCAGCGGGAGACAGGAGAAGTCTGCTGCGCCCTGTGGGAAGCTCCCAGGCCGGGGGTCGAACTCACGCTACAGTGGCTGCGACAGCTGCATGGGCTGGGACTTAACCCCTGCGCCCCCAGGGAGGCCCGCGTGGCGTAGTGTTGCGAGCAGCAGGCGGTGCTTGTGGCTTTGCAGTCAGGGCGAGTCCTGAGGTCGGCACCGCTGGTCTCCACCCCAGGCCTGGGCCTGACGGTCATGCGGGGTCCGCACGCTGCTTGTCCGCACAGTGAGGAAGCGGCGCGGACACCGTGCAGGGCGACCAGGGGACGGGCAGGCAAAGTGTCCATCAAGTCCTGGGCACGGGCGACGTGGCTCGTGGCCGCGGGTGCGGCCAGTAAACATCTACCCTCCCAGAAGCCGGGAGACGCCAGGTGACTCCGCTGACCCAGTGCTGGACTGTGCTGCGCGGGGCCGGCTGGCGCAGGGGCGCAGGGGCGTGAAGGGGCGTGGTGGGCGGGGCCAGAGCGGGCGCGGGGCGCACGCTGGGCAGGCTGGAGCGCAGCCCTGGGGGGACACTGGGTGGAGACCTGCATGAAGGAGGCCTGCGTTTAGGGGAGCTAGGGGAAGAGGAAGCTGACGCTGCTCCGGGAGGGACCGGAATTGTTCCCCTGGGGACGAGGTCCGGGATGAGGTCCCAGCGGGGTGGGGATGTGGCAGAGGCAGTACTGGGGACGACGGTCGGCTCGGGGTCGGGGTCGGGGCTGTCTCTGTGCATGTCGGAATTCTGAAACGACCTTCCGCTTGGGACGCTGCCTGCACCCGCCGGGTCACCAGTGAGTTGAGGCCCCTTGCGAGTCTGCGCCGCAGCGTGTGTGAAACAGGTCAGAGTGGGTGCAGCGCGCGCGGGTGGAGAGGAGGGGGAGGGGCGCTCGCACGGCGGAAGCAGAGGAGACTGCCGAGGTCTCCACCCCTGCAAAAGGCAGAGACGCCCCGGCGCTGTTCCCAGGCATCCAGGTCGCGGTCCGGCCTCACCGGTCTTCAGCCTCTTCCCTTGCGAGTGGAGCTGCTTTGGCGCTGCTGCCTCCTGCCGACATCGGAAGTCAGAGCAGAAGCTACTTCAGGCTCGGGCTCTCGAGGCTCTCCCAGAGGGAGGGTGGTGCTGAGAGGGATCTTGCTGCCTGGCGGGGGTTCTAACCCAGGCGCCGCCGGCCAGAGCTGGCCACAGCACCGGCTGGGTCATCCTCTCTGGGAAACCAACTCCACTGGTGCCTCCACCCGGCTTCACAGATTTTGTCTCTAAATGCTGCATTCGTTCTTTTTGCAGCCCATTGGGTGAGCAAGGTCAGGTTAGGTTGCAACTGATAGAAAACAGTGTTTTCTGGAAGTTTACTTTTCTCGGGCGTGAAAAGAACTGCAGAGCCGGAAGGCAGGCGGCTGGAGACTCCTGGAACCTGAGCGTGGAGCTTCTCCACCATCCTTTGCACGTGGCCTTCACCTCCTGGCCCGAGACCCACACTTGATCTTCTGCCCTAGACCCCCATTCCAACAAGCAAGTAGGAGAAGTGGGGGAAATGCCCCACGTTACCGCTTCTTAAGGGCATGTCCAGAAGTCGCTGTGCCATTGTCTCTTCCATGAGATGAGCTCGAGTGCAGCCACGGGCTCTACCTCTCTGTAGAGGAGGCTGGTGAGGCCGTCTTCATGTTGGCTACTTGCCCTGATGGAGACACACGGGGAGCTGGGGCGAAGAGGTGTGCCCTTCCTCACACCCTGATGATGGAGACTGTGTAGCAGTGGTGCCCCGTATGTGGTGGCCGACAGTGCTTATTACTGAAGGCTCTTTTCCTGTCAGCTGGTGAGAAGGCTGTTACGAGGATTGTGCACACACGTGTATTTTCACCCCTACATGAGGCCTGGGTTACCTTAGGTTTAGGTAAGAGTCAGAACGAGGGACTGAGGATTAGATGGAGAGAATAGGAAACCCAGCTAGGCCTCTGGGAGCAGCGACTGGGAAGAGCTCCGCTCGGGTTTCCCTTTTGCCCTGTCTTCCTTAATCCGAGGAGAAATGGGTGGATCTAAACGCAGGATTCCAGGCAGACCAGCCCTCTGCCCTCGTGATTTGCATGTGAGCACACTACTGAGGGGCACCCAGGAGCCCCAAACTTAGGGGTGCACACTCTAAGGTGGGGTCCTGCCAATCTGCTGCATTAAGACAGAGGAAGCGACTCTCAGCGTGAAAGGTCCTTAATAGAACTAGTGTGCATAGAGAATAAAGGATATTCCTAATCATAGTTTCCCAGCTAAATCTCCCCATTTCCCATCCCCTTGTGGGTAAACGCTCAGCCAAACAGGGTTGGCCTGAAAGCTCATCATGCGTCTAAAACACCGGCTGGTGGGAAACAAGAAAGGAGATGGGCACATCAGATCTGGGACGGAAGGAGAAAATAAAAGTGCAAATCAAGATGATGGCTGCTCTTGTCTGTCCTGAGCACAGCCCCCACTGCTCTACCCCCTGCCTCCCGGCCTGCCCCTCAGCTGTGTGTCTGGACATGTGTCTCCTCCAAGGGTCTCCTTCCAAGTTCCTCCAAGCCCCTGAGTACAAGAACAAAACCCCCCACCCACCTACCTTTGCTGTTACCTGCCTTTCCTTCCCCTGGCGGCTCTGCTCCGCCCCTTGTTCCCAGCAGCTGGTCCAGTGCGGGCGGGGAATATGGTCCCTCCCTTAACAGTCACAGGTTGAGCTTAGCACTGTCAAGCAAATAAGTGGGATGAAGTTGCAAAGAGGCCCCAAGTTGGGGAGGGAGTCTGCTTTGATCCCGGTAGCCAACAGGGAAGGCAGCTTTGAGGTGGGAGCCGCTAACCTGTGATCCGAGGCAGGTGATAAAATCACCCACTCAGAGTGGGCAAGAGCTGCCGGCAGGACTGGCATGTACCAAAGTCTGGAACAGGGGAGAGTTGAGTAGGTTCAAGACAAGAGAGGCTGTGAGTATGCTCATGTGACTCAGGAGAGAGGAAGGCCCACTGCCCACAGAGTTGGCACCCAAGTGTCTGCTTGATGCTGGAAAGCCTCGCCCCTCCCCCAGGACGGGACTCCCACTTGAAATCCAGTTGTACGGAGGCCCACGGCCACCCCAGTCTTTCCTGGAATAACGATAGCTGTGTGTCCATGCTGAAAGGACCTCACCAGTGCAGAATGGCCAGGAGAGGACGAGTGTTTTTATGAGCAGGTACGGAGAGGGCTTTGAGGACGCTCTCCAAGTGGTTGGGAAACCGCAAACTTACTTGGCGGCGTGTTTCCGCAGTTGCCTGGTTTGGACGGAGCAGCACAGCCCCCGGTTCTGAAACCTTTTCCCTCACGCCCCCCCGCCCCCATCTGTCACTTGACAGATGTGGTGTATCCCGTGCCTAGTCCCTCTCCATCCGCCTCTGCTTCGGTGGCGCTTGAGCTTCGGGTGTCTGCTGGCCTCCTGCCTGGCAAGGTTCCCCTCCATTTGTTTTTGTAATTTGAGGAATTTCCTTTTTTGTTTGTAAATTTGTCATTATCCCTCACAAAGCTCCCTGCCACGCTTTGGTAAATATCTTGATATGTTCCCATGGAAAGCGTCACTCCATCTGTGAACTAGATGCTTTCGTCCCAAAATGTCATTCTGGAGGAGAAAGTTGGAACCGAAGGGACTGACAGTAGCAACAGCCACAATTTCAGGATTCATAGGAATTAAATCTGCCTGAGTGGTGAAGCAAGCCAGTGCTTTACTCACAAGTGGGGTTAAAAGTAATGGATTTGGGGCCTCCTTGGTGGCACAATGGGTTAAGCACAGTGCTGTGGAGCTGTTGGCAGCTGTGGCGCCAGTTCTATGCCCACAGGGCGCAGCAGACCTCTCCTGTCTCACCCGCTGCTCCCCCCAGCGGTGTATTTTGGTTGATCTGCCTGTTCTGCTCCCCACTCTCTCTCTAGTGAACTTTCTCACCGCCCCACACCTCTGGCCTACACCCCAGCTCTTGTGTGCATAAATAAATAAATCTTAAAAAAAAGTAATGGATTTGCAACAGGACAGTAGCTCCAGAACTGCACACGTAGCAAGTCTTGAGATGTCCAGGTCTTCCTTCTGCCACTGCTCACACACTGGTGCTCTGGGTCCTCTTCTTGTCACATGTACCTGGGTTGGCTTCTTTGGTTGGCTTCTTGGCTTTCTGTTGGATGATCCACATGGGTCACTCTTAGAATGTCAGCACCACAGTTTCCTGTTGTGAAAGGAGAAAAGTGAGGGCTGTAGAAGGAGACAACCCTTCCACACTGCAGCACAGCTGCAGCCACTCCTGCATGGTGTGGCTTTCTGTCTTCCTGCAGAGTTGCACCATGTTGGCTGTCAGTCAAGGCTCACGGAAACACTAGGCACGTGTCATTTGCACAAGTGTGTTTTCTCTGGTTATCCTGTTCTCCCATCTGTGTCCCCATTTTTCTTCCCATTTTGATTAGCTCCCAGCATCTACTTAAGTAGGGGAGATTTCGTGGATGGAGCTCAGATTTATTGGTGGTTTGTTATGCTGGTGGTTGGGATCATCTCCCGACAAACCCCAGTCCTCCGCCCATCTCTCTGCCCCTGTTCTGCTGTGACTCCAGAGTCTAGAAGGGTTTTTAGGTCTTCATCTTTCTTTGAGACAGACAGGAGCAAATCATCTACACATCCACTTACACCTACTTGGATTCTTTTGTTACATCCAACAATAGTGTCTCATCCAGCAGAGCAGTCAGAGCCTCACGCAGGAACTTCCTTTCCCCCTTGCGTTTGCTTGAAGTCTTTGGTGGGAGACTGGCCAGCCCTGGTGCCTCGGACCTGGACACTAGATTAGAAATAAAAAGTCAGGTCTCTCCTCTGCCAGGTTGCTAACCAAGTGTGGGGCTCCTCTGAGCACCCCTGGGTGCAGCAACAGGCTGGGCTCCTCCCAGTTTCTCAGCTCACAAAGAACACGGAGCCTCATCGCTTGAAATGGGCCATTACCTTTTTTATATTTATCCCAAACTGTTAAGGTCAGCATTAAAATTTGACCTTTTCCCTGCCAACCCGTTTGAAGTAATTAACCCCTGTGTCTGAAACACAAGGAAGCGATGACTTTGTTATTAAATTCTCATAAAGATCCTATTAATATTAAAATTGCTTCACTCTTGGGTTGAATGTATTAACAGCCTTGCGCCGAGTAAACACACACCCTCAGCTTTAAAATGCATGAGTCCAGGGCTGCTCTCCCAGCTACTCCTCTGGAGCAGAATGTTACGCCTTAGGTGACAATTTCCCCTCATATTTGTTCAAATGTTTCCATTTTATGTCTGTGTCCCTCGATTTGCATCTGTTTATGGGGGATGTCACTTCTTTGCCGGCAGTTGGGGAGGGTCCTGGGGTGGGGACAGGAAACCCGCAGTGACCACTGTGTCCATCTCGCTGCTGTTACTCCCAGGACAGTGCTAAGACCCTGGTCTTCGTGGGGGTGAGGGGTGTGGGGACAGAGGACAACTTGTGGTTTTTCTTGTAGGCGGGTCCTGGGTACCTGTGCATCACCTGCCCGGTGTGCTTAGAAACAGACATGTGCAACCACTATAGGTCTCCGGGAGCAGAACTGGTAGAGATGAGGGTTTTCTTTTTTTTTTTTCTTAAGATCTATTTATTTATGTATACAAGTTGGGGTGCAGGCCAGAGGTGTGGGATGGTGAGAGGACTCACCAGAGACAGAGTGGGGAGCAGAACAGTGAATGCACTGAAGTACACTGCTGAGAGGAGCAGCGGGGAGACAGGAGAGGTCTGCTGCACCATGTGGGAAGCTCCCTGACTGGGGACCGAACTCGTGCTGTAGTGGCTGCTGATAGCTTCATAGTACTGCGCCTAACCCGGTGCGCCACCAGGGAGGCCCGAGATTAGGCTTTTCTAAGTCTTCTGGACCATGTAAATTCTCAAGGGGTCTATTCTGTCTGCCCCCCTATGGCCGGTTTGTTGATTCAGCCATTCAGAATACTAGTGCATAGCTCTGACATGCAGGGCAGGGGCCAGGTCTTGGAGATGGTGGAAATGGAAGCACTAGTCACGTGTCCTGCTGGATCTTGGAGTTCATTAAAGAAACACGATAAACAAGGATGCCGATAAATAATTTAAAATCATAATAAGTGGACTTCTGTTTCGGGGAAGATGAAGTAGAGACGTTTTTCTCTACTCCTCTGGCTAAGTGCAAATAAAATCCCTAGACATAAACAGAATTCAAATAGATGAGTGCACCCCAAACACAATAAACCCACAGAAACCCACACTGAGACGCATCCGAGTCAGACTTCTGAAAACTAAGAGCAATGACAAAAGTCTTGAAAGTAGACCTGAAAACTAAGAGCAATGACAAAAGTCTTGAAAGTAGACAGAAAAGAATATTGGTGCTAGAGGGAAAAACAAATCTGAAGGACAGCAGATTTCTCATCAGAGCCCCGAAGACAAGGAAGTAATGTGTTTCAGGACTTGGAAACACATTACCTGGTAACTCAGAATTCTATTTCCAGTACAAATTTCCCTCAGAAATGAAGGAGAGAGCAAGATATTCTCAGAGAGAAAGAGCTAAAAGAAAATTACTTGAGCATAGAAATTAATATAGAAAATTCGTTCATAAAATTCAACACCCATTTGTGAAAAAAAAATTGGAAAAATAGGAATAAAAGGAACCCAAATTTGATTTTAGAAAGCTCCAAAAAAATAATAAAACCCCTACTTGTAGCTAACCTGTGTAAAGAAATGGAAACTACAAAACCATTTCAACAACTCAAAGGAGATACAAAAAATCTGATAAAATGTATACACAAATTGTATGGGAAGGCTACAAAACAACAACAAAAATAAGTTTTAAAAAATGTTAGGAGAGATTTACTATGCTCATGTATTGGGAAGTTCAATATAATAAATGACAGTTTTCTCCAAAGTGACAAATGTGCCTAGTGCAATTCCTATCACACTCCCAGTAAGACATTTTCAGTAGGTCTCGACAAGATAATATTCAAGTATATAGGGAAGGGTAATAGAATTAAAATAGCTAAACTATTTTTAAAAAGAACTATAGAGTCAAAGAAATGAGTACCTGATTTCAAAACCTATTATATAGTGACAGAAATAAAGACTGGTATTGGCAGAATAGACACATAGGTCAATTAGACAGAGGACAGCATCCAGAAATAGACCTATACAAGTATGTCCAACTGATTTTTGGCAAAGACAAAAAAGCAATTCAATGGAGGAATGGTATCCTTTCCAAATCGGATGCTGAAACAGTTGGGTATTCATCTTAAATCTCCTATCATGTGCAAAATTGCACTCAAAATAGAACCTGAACTTCAATGTGAGATCTAAAACTATATGCCTTTTAGAAAAAGAATAGGGGATCTTTATAATTTTAAGCTACTCAAAGAGTTCTTAGAATTGACAATAAAAGCACAGTTCATAAAAGAAAAAATGTTGGATTTTAGCAAAATTAAAAAAAAATCCCTACAAATATCCTGTTATGAGCATAAAGGGACAACTTATAGTCACGGAGAAACATTTTGCAAAAGGACCAGAATCTAGAATATATAAGGAGCTCTAAAACCTCAACAATAAAAAAGTCAAACCATCCAAATTAGATGGTCCAAACCATGAAGAGATAATTCACTGAAGAGATTGTGAAGATGGCGGGAAAGTACACAACTTCAGTCAGTATCATTAGCCACTGGGGAAATACAGTGTGTTCATCAGTGCACCCCAGTCAGATGGCTAATGTAAGAAATGGTGAACACCAATACTGGCAAGGATGTGGGGGAATTAAATTGCTCATATGTTTCTGGAGAAATGTGCAGCATATATAGTTATTTTGGGAAATAGTTTCAGTTTCTTTTAAAAGTAAATATGTGACTTCCATATAACTTGGCAGTTGTCCCCCTGAGCATTTATCCTAGAGAAACAGAAACTTATGTTCATATAAAACCTGTGCACGAATGTTTATAGCAACTTTATTCACAATAACCAGAAACTGGAAACTACATAGTATGTTTCAGCGGGTGAATGTCTACACAATAGCAGAACAGTGCTAGATTGGAATATTATGCAACAGGAGAAAGGGACAGACTCTATTGATACACATAGCCAGCTGGATGAATCTCCAGAGAATTGTGCTGCATGCAAGTTATCCAGTCCCCAAAGGTTGCACATTGTATAATTTCTCTCTCTACCCCACTCATTAAAAATCAAAATTACAGAAATAGACAACAGATTATTCATTGCCAGGGATTAAAGGGGGAGTGGGAGTGGAAAGGCAGTGGCTGTTGCTATCAAATGATGTCATGAGAAATCCTTGTGTTGAAGGAAATACACACATATCTTAACTGTTACTATCACCACACTCCAGTATCCTGCTCTTGTTTTATGATTTTGCAATCAAGTCAGGTAAAGGGCTATAAATAATAATAAATGCTATGAAGAGGATAAACAGTTGGAGAAGGAGACATTTAAAAGTATCCATGAATGATGGGTAGTAACCAGTCCTGTGGAGCAAGACTGCATGCCAGACAGAAAGCTGCATACCTTCAGAGAAGCTGTGTTGTGAATATTCACTGCGGGGAGGGGTCTTAGCCTTCTTGTCTACAGGATGAAAATGGAAATATCTAGCCATGCCCCTCCACCATACCCGACGGGAGCCCCTGTGGTGAAGTTCTTGCCATCCTAACACTCCTGTCCAGTGTGCCACAATACAAGTGTGTTTAGACACCTATTGCATTGGATTATTTAGTCCAGCTGTGGGGTTGGCAAAGTTAACATCTTTCAGCCAACAAACATGTATTGAACACTAATGTAATAATGATGGCTGCTGTTTATGCAGCTCTTCTCTCAGAATTTTGTCATGCATCTTATCTCATTTGAATCTCAAAACTACCCTGGGGACCAGGACTTAATAACTTCTTTATTTACCTTTTGCATATAAGGACGCTAAGAGTGATAAAAGGTTAAGTGATGCCTTCAGATGTGCTTGGTATGGTGGACTTGGACTCGTATCTTGGTATATAAATCTCAAACCCCTATTTTTTCTGTTGGGCATTGATAGTATAATAGCATTTTTACTATGATAATGGGAGAGACATTAAAAAAACCTGCTTTTGAGTAATGAACAATTTATAAAGGGGGGATATTTGGCATAGAAATTATTGCCAAGAAATCGAAAAGGTGCATATTTTTGCTGCTAGTTAGTATTGTGAGGGTAATAGACATTGTGAAATATAGAAGAAACAGTTGAACAATCGCCACAAAATATTTTAAGCAGATTTTTTCAGTACCTTTTATTAAATAATCCTTTTTGTCTCTCCATCTGTCATGTAATTGTTAATGGTGGCATTATTATTAGATACTGAATGAGTACTGGGATGTACTGGGATGCACGTGTACTGGGATGAGTCTCCATATTCTATACAATTTAGTCATCTGTTGGTGCCTCATCCTTTTGGTTATTATAATTTCATAATATATTTTAATTTCACATATAACAACTTATCTCTCATTGGTGGAGAGGATGGATATGAAAGGTTTTTAAAATTGTGTCTTTAATACATCATCTCTTATTAAATGAATCCCTTTTTCACAAACAGTGAAGAAAGATAAGTGGAGATAACGCAAAGGAGAAGAGGTGATTTTCAGCACCACGGCCAGAGATTTTCTAGCCCGAAGTGCTAGATGTTTGGGATAGAGAATGACCGACTCTCATTTTCTGTTTGGAGAAAATGCTGATCAGGCAGTGAATTGGATTGTTGGCTGTCCATTTTATTTATTTATTTATTTTAAAGATTTATTTATTTATACATACAAGCTGGGGTACAGGCCAGAGGCGTGGGGCAGCGAGAGGGTTCACCAGAGGCAGAGCAGGGAGCAGAACAGGCAGATCAGAAATACACTGCTGAGGGGAGCAGCGGGCAAGGCAGGCGAGGTCTGCCGCACCATGTGGGATTCTCCCCTGCTGGGCGTCGAACTCGCATCGTGTGCTGCCGACAGCTCCACAGTGCAGCGCTCAACCTCTGCGCCACCAGGGAGGCCCCTGGCCTGTCCATTTTAAATGATAGGTTCAAATTTATCCCATGCATTAATTGGTTTTGTAGACACATCACATCAAGTTCCCAGATAGTTCTGTTTTCTTCTATTACTCTTCATCAGAGAATCCTCTTCGTCTCCCCCTAGCACTTGTTTCAATCAGTAGTTATTTCTTTTACTATTATCTCTGTGCCTGGCTGGAATGGAAGCTCCGGGTAGATAAAGGACCATGTTCATTTTATTTCATGCCTTACATTCAGCTCTTAGAACAGTGTCTGACACATAACATGAGTTTACAGCCATTTGTTGAAAATTTTGTTGAACTTAATTTAAACAAACATTTCCCCAAAAGGATTAGGAAATGGATTTCTCTGTTAAAATGAGTGTTTTTCTCTTTCCTGGGGGTAGACTGTCTCTAAAGCAAAAATCATCCCATTTCAATAGAACTCTGCTACACTTAACTGCCAGTGATTTAGATAATAATGCATGTGTTGTAATGACTCAAGTTGTATCATCCCCCCAACCAATTATCACATAGTTATGGAAGACCCTGACTCGTGGACCCCAAAGCTGAAGGTCACTGCGTGTTCTCTTATCTTTCAATGTGGAGTACCGGGGAGAGGATGGAGATCCAAGATCTGTGACCTGAAGGACTTTGATCCAGGTTACTTTAGAAACTTGTAATTTTCATGGAGTCAGGGTGTCTTCAAGCCCTTGAAGAAATACGGCCACCCTTATGGCCCTGTGTTTCACGGCTCACTTTTACTTGGCCAGAAATTTAATTCCAAGTAATCACTGGGTAGTGATGGTGTTCCACTGCCTCCTTGAGCTGAACGAATTAAAATGTGAAGTTCCCTTAGTTTGTAAGTGGGTAGGAGTTCATTGGACAGAGCCCATTAGTCACTTAATTTTTATACCATATAAATGGGACATCTTTTCCATTTTGCATGAAGGGGCTTTATGGAAAGCCATAAAAAGGGACAGTAAATCTGCGGGCATGTACTTCACGGCCACACCACCCTCTCGCTCAGTCTCCTTTTCGGGGACGATTTGTCGCAGGCAATTTCCTGCCCCAATCCCAAGGTGTGAGTGTTCACCTGAAAATCTTTCCTTATAAGAATGATTCCTTGCCTTGCAAGATTCCTCCAGGTTCTTTTTTTTTTCTTCAAACAAGGAAAATTGCAGGGCTCAGCAAAAAATTGGATGCAAAAAATTGACCCAGGCAGCGTATAGTTTGATGGCAGAAAGCATAAATCTACGCATCACTTGTTACCTTAATAAATTGCACTTTCATTTCAGAGTTGGTAAGTTTAAATGGGGCCCCCAAAGCAAAAAGGTAATAATTTCATTATTATCCATGAGTCCTCTTTTGAACTTTTTCTTACTGTATTGAGTCTTTATAGAATTTTTTTTTTACTTTTGTTTTTGGGATGTAAACAAGTTAGGCTGTACCTTTTCCCTCATAATCTTTTATCTGTAATTTAAAATATAGGGAATTGGTCAAGACAGCTTTGATATAGCTTAGCTACAGCTTAGAGTAGCATGGGTGGGAATTATTTTGGCTTATATCAGAAGCTTAACAAACTCTTCAAGATATTAAATCTTAAATTATTGGTGATTTTTATTTAGATTTTCTTTTATCATCATGAAGGTTGAAATAGGTCTAATGCATCACATGAGTTTGAATCAAGGTCAGTGTTTTATTTGCCATTCCTTTGGTCTACAATTTCATTAGACATTTTCTTCGTGAAAAAAATTAATTGATCCTGGGGGTGGTAGTGATAAATCATTGGAGGTGAAGCCAAATTGATTTTTTACACCCCCTCTCACTTGTTTCAATCTTAGTGGAATTAACTCTATTAGGTTCTGAGAGTGTTTATGGGTATTATAAAACATTTACATCTTGATGTATCGAGGTACTTGAGTGGTTTTTAGCCATTATTAAGGGAATTATATTAGAATTAGTCTTGTTATCAATCTCTGCATCTGGCACCAAGCTAAGAAAGGGCTGTTTTATCCTCATTAAAGCCATAAATTGTATGTCACTCCTCAGCCCATGCCTAGTGAAAATGCTAGTGGAGAAATGCTATCTACTTTGGGGCAGATCTTGTGTTCCGGGGGATCAGAAGTTAAATAAATACGTTTTGGACATGGTGCAAAGAACTTCTACCTTGGAGTTTGAAAATACTGCCATGCAGACTTTAAACAGTCAAGACAAAGGGATTTAGTCCCTTTGGTGTCCTTACGAAATTCTCCCTGAATCTGAATCTGACTCTGTGTTGATGGGAAGGTAGACTGCTGCGCGCCGCTGTGGGAGGCAGGGGTGCGGGCTGGGGTGCGGCCGTGACAGGGTAACACTGCCCACACCACTGCCCGTGCTCTGTGTTTGATCTTGAGTGAGGCTCATTTTGTCAGGGCTCCATTTTATTTATCTGAATTTTCCTTCTCCATCAAGATTAGTTCTAATCGGCTTAGATGAAACCTGGCTGAAAGATTATAAACAAAAGATAATGATAAATGGTAATGTTCCCACTTGGCTGGGATCTGGGGAAAATGGAAGAGAGATTCATAATAGCTTGGTCTAGGTGAGGCTTTTTTTAATGATCTGGAAGAGAAAGTAAATTGCATGCTAATGAAATTTGCAGACAATATTAAATTGGAAGGTGTTGCAAACAGGAGTGAGGACCGAGGGCATTTACAAGCCTGCCCTAAACAGGTTAGAAATATGAGCAGAAGAGACTAAAATGAAATTAAACTTGGAAAAGACAGGCTAATTCCTTTTTGGGGGGGAGGGAATAAAATGAATCCTGAAAATGGAGATGTTGGGAAAACTCAGAAGGGAAAACAATAGACAAAAAAGGAAGGAGAAGAGACAGCAGCATTCTATGCGGGTTGACGTGTGGTCTGATTACATGTGGTCTTACTATGTGCGGTCTTACTACGTGCAGTCTTACTACATGTGGTCTTATTCCAGAAACTCTCTCGTGCCCTCGTCTGGTGAGATGAGCTGGGGTCGGCCAGGCACTGGGGTGCCAGCTGCCTGTGCTTTCTCACAGCTTCTGGCCTCTCCACTCTCTCTTCATTTTCCTCCCCCTTCTCTTTTTCATTTGTTCCTATCTGTCAGCTCACCCACCCCTAGTCTGTAGCATTTTATTTCTGGTAGCTTCAGCAGGAGAAAGATGGAGACAGATTGGAGAAAGGTTGGCAACAGAGAGCGAAACAGATTAAGGGAAGGGAAGTTTGATTTATGAGGGGAGATTAAAGGCGTTGGATTTGCATTGCCCGTCCAAGCAGCATCTAAGGCGGCGAGCGCATGGGCACTTAGGGGACGTGAACAGGAAGGTGGCCGTGACATTGTTTAGCCCCGTGAGCAGGGGGGTAGCCAGAAGTAATTAAGATAGGGAAATTATATAATCAAAATTCATTGCAGGAGGAAATGAGGGCTTGGAAGCGTCGTGGTCCACATGTCCAGCTCAGTCCCCTCCTCGAAGGCCTGGGCTGCGCCGAACATGTCGTGCTTATGAGCAGGAACCCCGTGCGCCTGCAGCCTCCCTGTGCAGAGAGGCTGTTTCTCCTGTTTCGAGCTTTGACGTATGTCCTTGGGAAGGCGCTTCGTCTGACGTCCGCGGCAGAGCTGCGTGTAAGGAGCCTGTGGCCCCAGAGACAGTGGGCAGCCGGCCCACATGCGGTGAGCACGTGGCAGGGAGCGTGAGGAGACTCAGTAACACGCCCAGGGTGTGTTCTGTGCCGGTGCCGGGGCGGGCACATCACAGCGTAGCCCACAGCCTCGAGCGGGCACCCAAGGAGGCAGGTGCTCTGCCCCACGTTGCAGACGAGGACAGGCGACCTCGGAGAGGTGATTACAACATCCAGGTCAGCGTGGAGGGGCAGAGCTGGGAGTTGCAGGAACGGCCTCTAGTATTTAGTTATTTATTTTAGGATTTATTTACTTATGCATACAAGAGTTGGGGTGCAGGCTAGAGGTGTGTGTGGGGGGTGAGAGATTCACCAGAGACAGAGTGGGGAGCAGAACAGGCGGATCCACTGAAAGACACTGCTGAGGGGAGCAGCGGGGAGACAGGAGAGGTCTGCTGCGCCCTGTGGGCAGCTCCCTGGCCGGGGATCGAACTCGTGCTGCGGTGACTGCGGATAGCTCCATAGTGCTGAGACTTAACCCCCGTGCCACCAGGGAGGCCCACGATCTCTAGCATTTAAATGCTGGGTCCTCTTGGTAAATGGGAGATGGAGGATGGATTTCAGGATGTGTGCAGGGAGAAACAGCCGCACCGAGGGCTAGGCCTTGCGGGGCTTTGTTCTGGAAGCCGTGGCTGGCGGGGAGGGTGACTTCGGAGGAGAGGGTCCAGGCGAGGGCGTGCGGTGGTTGTGGTGGGATTCCCCAAGGGCTCGCTGATGCCACTGAGTGCCACGTGACACGCGCTTCCCACCCACTCCCCGGAGAAGACACCCCGGGGAGGTGCCTCCGCTCTCTGGGATCTCAGGACTAGTCCGGGGGCTGCTGTGGGTTGGGTCTGAGCCGCTCAACCAAGCTGGCTGCTCCTACCAGCCTGGAGTGGGGCCATGGCAGGCGGGGTCCAGGCCCTGGTGGGGTGAAGAGGCAGAAACAAAAAAGCACATAGCGCCAGGCCCAGCAGAGACCTGTTTTGTGGGAGTGGTGAGTTGTTAAATGCTCTGAGGAGAGAAAAGAGTATTAGCCACACATGCAGAGAAGAAAACGTTCTGAACGTGGTGCTTCTAAGTCTTCATTTCTGGAGGAGCAGCCTGCATCTGAGTTCACAGGTGATGACTCGTTCTTGGGAAAGTCCCAGACCGTGCGTGGGCCACCTCACCCAGCCCTGGAGGCAGGTGGAGTTGGTGTTGTCTGAAAGAGAGAAAGCCGAGGGGGCTTTCACAAGGTTATTTTCCTCCTTTTTCGAACAGTGACTATTTACTTATTTATATGAAGTGCCATTTTCTGACATCTTTGTTCATTTGTTTAACACAGAGTATTCTCCCCTCAGCGGTGGTCACTGTAGACCCCCTTCACTCTCCCTTCACCTGAGCACACTGTGCTCTACCCCCCCCCCTCCCCTCTTGGATGTCTCAGATCTGTGGGCAGTTTTCAAGGATTTGTTTTAAGGTTTGTCTTGTCTGGCCCTTTGTTTGTGAACAGAGAATCTGACACCTGGCTGGGACTTCAGGCCCTTCCCGGTCCTTACCAGCCCCCTCTGTTAAGGGATGTTGGGGAGTCTGTCTAGATTCCTGGCCCCGGGTCTTCAGCACCTTGGAGAGAAGCTTTGCCTACTGGCCATTCGTCCTTCCTTGAGCATGTGTCGTGTGCCCAACCCTTCGCCAAGCACTTTGCACGCGTAGTCTCGTGTCATCTGTCCTCACAAGCTACCTGTTATGAAGGCTCAGCCCATCAGGTCAGACTGAGGGACTCCACACCCCCAGAGAGTGAGATGTGTGCATGTTGTCACACTGTCCAGTGTGGTGATTTGATCCCACAGCTCACTCCACACTCCTTACTCTGATGACTGTCTTATCCTTTAGAGAACAGTTTCCATTTCCTGCTTCTTCTGGCTTATCTGTCCTTCTTGTGCAGACTCTGCCCCTGAATTGGAAACATCAACTGTCAAAGGATTATTTTCTTGATTTGGTTACACCAATTGGACTTCAGATCTCATATATCGTTTTCGCCCAGCTTCAGGAAGAGGCAGGGAGTAAACATTCCCCGCCCCAGCGCTGGGTGGTGTTAAAACCAGCAGGAAGGTCTAGCTGCGGACACATGTCTCCACCTGTCATTAGCTTACATTCCTGGGGACACATCATAGAAGACAAGTCTCGTGCAGACACAAGGAGCCACACATCTGCGCCCCAACCCCCTTTTTTTGCAGTCCTTTAATTACAACTTGTGTATCTTGGGTAAGTTCTCTGAGGATTGACAGTGAGTAGCAGAGATGTGGCAAAATTACCTGCCCTGGCATTTGTAACTTATTGTCTCCTCCTGGCTCGTCTGATGTAAAACCAACTTCATTCCGGAAGCTATTATTATTTGGAGAGAAAGAGAAAGGGAAGGTGTCTCAAGTACACGGTTACAGTGCAGAAAAGCAATTCTTTGTGTGGGTCTTCATGAGTGTGGAAGGTACCAGAATGGGTGAAGAGAGAGAGGCTTGGCTGTGCTTATTTTGAATGTCGCTCTCTAAAGAGCACTGGCCATTAATTAGACTGGCACAGCATCGAGGCTGTTGGTGCACAAATGGCAGACGGCAATCATTTCACCCCATTATTCATATTATCTACTTAGTAGCTAGAAAATATAATTCCTCTTGCAATTTTATCCCTTTTCATTCTTTGGCTTTGCTAATGGCACTGAAATTAACTAGTTTGCTCTATCTTTGCCTTCGCCATCCCGGCAGCTCGGGGGAGGTTCAGAAAGCAGGTTCCAACTGGTGCACACCTGGGCCCCCGGCACACACCCATGATGCTTGCTGGAAAGACACCAGCACTCAGGGGCGTCGCTGTGCTGAGACCCCACGTACTGCGTGGGCTGACACAGCTTGTGTGTGAGCTCCAGAGCAAGGGCAGAGGTCTCCAGCCTTCACAGCACCTTCCCACCCGCGGGATGGAGGAAGCACCATCACCGCTGTGATGTTCTGTGGCTTTTCACATGGAGTCAGTGTCTCCCTCGTGTCAGGTCAAATCGGGCGTGACTGTCGCCTTGTGGGGCGGCAACATTGGGAGTGGCGTGGGATGGAGAAATAGATGACTCAAGAGTCCAAGGAGTGAGAGAAAGAGAGGGTCACCTAGAGGGACCATCTTTCGGGAGATGCTGCCTCAGGCTCACCTCTCTGGAGAAATGGTGGCCCTTCTGGCCCGGTCTCACACTTTTATTAGAAGGGCTTAGATTCCAGGAGGGTGGGCAGTAGGGAGGAAGGTACATGCGGGGGGGTGTGGATTGGGGTGTATCATAGTCTTGCACAGGCTAGGGGGCGGGGAATCCGGGCAGTTGCCCTGGGGGGCGCCACAGCTGTTAGTCCTCAAAGCATCCTCCCTCTAATTCTATTTACACTTAACTTCCTATTGAGGTGGTCCAGCTGGTCATGCTGATCTGGCCATAATGTCTCCTGCTGTTTTCAGCAGATACCCTCAAACCGAGGCTTTTGTCCTGGAAGAGGGGCCGTGCCTGACTCTACATTCTAGCTTTACCCAGGACTTGGCGCCAAACTGCATCCCAGGAACAAAGGGCGAGGGCTGGAGGTCCCACATGTGATTCCAAGAGGCGAGGAGGCCCTGGGTTGCCTCGGCCCCACACTGTAAACTGACAGCTGTTCAATCAGAGAGCAGCGTGCCCCTGACCGGGGAGGCCCAGGGGCCGGGGAATTGTTTTCCCCGCTCGGTCACTGGTGCCCAGTAAGTAGCACATGCAGGTTGTCTCAGAGGTGCTGGTTCACGTCACACACAGGTACAGGGGACACGTTCAGAGGGTTAAAGGCTCATTAACCACAGCTGTGGAGTGGGGTGAAAACAAATGCACGTCCAGATGTCAAGCTTGTTCTCCCCCTAGTGCGTCGGGCTTCGGAGAAACACTCAGTCACATCCGTCCACACCGAGATGGGGAACCTCAGGGCGTTTGCTTCACTGTGGCTGTTCTGTGTCGGCACTTACGACGATAGGGAACCAAGGCAGAGGAAAATTGAGAACAGTGACTAAAACTATCTAGGGCTCCGTCACAATGGCACTGGTGGGGGTGGGGAGAGGGCAAGAGTGCCTGTTAATTCGCAAATTAGGAATTCCAGGTACGAAACATCTTTAGCTAAGTGGGAGATGCGTTCTTTCAGGCCGTGATGACAAAGGAGTTTTATGAGGAACATGGACAGGGGCAGAGAATGGCAAGGTGAGGCTGTCTCTGGCGGTCTGGGTGCAGGGCCTGGGAGCTGAATGAACTGGGAAAGGACCCTCACGCCAGCACTGGTAGGGGCCCCCTTCACCCCAAGTGCGGCCCCGTCCAGGGCCAGGCCCCCCGAGAGCACATCTCTCTAGACGTGCTCCTGCAGCTCTTCCTCCGCAAACTGCTTTGGGGTGTTGCTGATTCTAGGGTGATGAGAGACGGGTCTTTGTTCTGAAGCACACAGCAGCTTCTACCCTCCCCTCTGCTAAGGGTTCGTGTTCGGAATGGAAAGGGCCACGGCCTGTGTTGGCTCTCCTCCCTGCTCACCCCGTCCCTGAATACTAGCCCCTCAATCTTTGCACATCTACAGCCTCCCTGGCTGAGAAAGGGGGCAGAGTCTGTCCACAACATCAGCGAAGGCCCCGATTCTGTTTCAGCTCTGTGCTTCTGCTCTCCTCTTCATGGAAGCTCTGGTTGCCTTGGGGACTCCAACCAAGAAGCTCCTTATTTACATGGATGGCCCATTAACACATGTGACCCAAGGAGGCACACCACAATAAATCATCAGGCACGTAATTAAATCAATCGAGGCTTCTTGTCTAAAAGTGGGATAACACACAGTTGGCGAAGCGTTATTTATTTCAAACCAAGCTAATGTTGTCAGAGTAAACATTACGGCAGGTGAATGTGCCACATCAAGATATTAATTATGCACCACCTTGGCACCCATACTGCATGCTCACGTATGACCTTCTTCCCAGGGCCAGTGCTGAAGTATGTTACCAAGCAATGCTCTAAATAATTCAAGGGCTGTGAATCTCCTCAGGAGGACTCAGCCAACATCAAGGTCATGGTTTCCATTTTTTAACCCCCTCACTGGTTTCCTCTTTTCTCTAAAGTAATCCAATTGCCAAATCTCCCAGTATCTAAGAATGTGTATTAAACACAGATTCTCAGTGACAGGAACTTGTGGAACGTTCAGAACTCTGAACTCAGATGTGCAAGAACTTTTGAAATGAGGTGGGGTGTGACGTCGAGCTCACACCCTCCCTTCTGCCTCCTTTGCCTTGTATGCTAAAAATGGAGTCTCTATCTCCTTGGTAAATGGAAGATGCTAGTAATTTTTTTTTCTTGACTATTGCAGGGACAGGGCACAACATGCCTCCTGCCTTTAGAATATGGCAGTCTCATTGGTGACATAATTATGGTGATGAACCCACCACTTGTCATGTAAACTTACGTTTTGTGAGTTCCAGGAGATGGGGTTCATCTCTTTCACAAGAGCCTGCTGGCTTCTCTGGAGCCCTCGTGGCTTCTGAGCAGATGCCTGTTGTGCTTGTGGCGATTTCTGTTTGAATCCTTTTATTCAACCGGACTGGAGAATCACCTGGGTTTATTTTGAAGGAGGAGAGGTGAGTCCCAGATACCGTATGGGCTCATCTAAGCAGCAGGGACCTTCTCGGTGGCATCTGCCTTAGGTGATAGTCCCAGTTGCATTCTGGGAAAGAGACTTTGATATGCAGAACCCTGTCTTTGTTGCTTCTCTGAGTCCTTGCACTGGAATTCAAGGTTGGTGAGAGCAAGGGTATCTTTCCACGTGAGGAAGGTGCCTGGCACAGAGGTGGCTGGAGAGGTCGAGTGATGAGAGTGAATCAAGTATTAAAAAATTGGGGAATTAGATCAAGGGGTCTCTCAGATGGCTTCAGCAATCTGCACTTTTGAGTCGGGCTGCCTATATCATGACAAGGGAATGACGAAAGCCGTGGGCGACCAGTGCCCAACGGGCATGCGGCCCTTTGATCCTCACAAGTGACAGGCCCAGATGCACATTTGCATGCGGGCTCCATCCCCAAGAGCGAATTCAGTAGAATTACCCTTCTCAGGTGGAAATGGAGGTCTCAGAGGACAAAGTGGCTCATCGGTATTTAAAATGGCGACAAGCACTGCCGAAGAGAGGGGTGGTGTTGCTCGCTTAGTCGCTCCATCCTTTCAGGCTTGGGATCAGGGTTGCATTTTCAAATAGAAAACAAACATGTTCACAGCCCTATATTAAAATTGGCATAGGTAGATAGGGTGCCTGTTAATGCAGCCAGCGGGCATGTTTGTGTGCCTACTGTGTGCCAGGCACAGCGCTCGGCACTGTGGCTGAGCACCCAGCATTACAGCTGTGATGGTCTCCTGGGCTTCCCCGAGCTTCACCCTCACCTCTGCTGACTCTGCCCAGACTTGAACTCTTCCAATGAACTTTCCAATTCTGCTTACACTTGTTTCTCCTTCTATGAAAATGAAGCTTTAATTTGTCATTAAAGAACATAGCAGAATTAAGTGTTGGTGCTTTTTGTACAGTCCAACCTTTGTATCCACAAACAAGCATATGTGAGGCATTTGGGACAACACTGAAGGACTCATTCTACCTTGTTCTCCCATCGCTCTCAGCTGTCAGTGGTGCCCGATTATCTCTGAACATTCTGCTTCGGTGTACACGTCAGAAACTTATTTCCTTAACGTGTCACCTCCATGTTGAAATTATGGACAGCATAATCTGTAGCCAGCAATGCCTCTCTGCATAAAATAAGAAGTCACCTGTGGCAAGTTCCCCCAGGCACCTGGAGGATCTGGCAAAAACCCTGTTCCTGACCCAGCAGAGCTGGGTCCCAGATGGCAGTCTGCATTTCCGGTGAAGCCCCAGTGATGGCGCTGTCAGATCCCCACCGCACTCTAGGTAGTGAGGCCGCGGAGCTTCTGAGCTCCATGCGGGCACCTGACTGCCAAACTATTTCATTTCAGCTCACGTGAAAATCCTACAGTGGCCACGATTATGATTTTTTTTAATCTGTACTTTATAGGCTGGAAAACAATGAAAGTGAGTGAATAACTGATGGGAAATTGCACTGCTAGGATAAAACAGCTGGGAATTGGAACCCCAGAACCCTGGTGTCAAGCTCAGGCTGCTCGCCGCCATGTCCCCCCCCCCTGTTGTCAATTGTCTCAGCAGCTGGTGAGGGGTGGTAGTGGGCGAGCTCTGTCTGCCTCTACTGGGGTGCATTGTCGAACACGCAGTTGGCCATCCCTGCAGGGAAGGGCTTGAATCCTGGTGCCTGAAGCCCTCCCGCCCCATCTGTAATTCTTGGGCATTAGTTTTTAAGGTAATGCTTCTCATTAACACTCTGCCGCCCCCCAGGAGCATTTTCTTGAGCCCCCATAGCGTGAGCAAGCGAGCCACCGTTGCACATGGGGCCAGCCTTTGTACATATTGAGCTTTTATCATTTTTATCAACTGTGCCCTCTGTTTGTGCAGAAGTTATAGAATAACTTTTGGGGACATTATTTTTCAGAATGACAAAGACAAGTACTGATCTACTTAGCAGTGGGGATGATCTCGCCTTCAAATCATAGCACTGAGCAATCTCTGAACAATAGCATTTTTCTGGCAGGTGTCACAGAGGTATAGTTTCATTGATTTGTTGGGAAGGATGTGTATGGATTGATGGAGTCGGTTGCCTTCTAACGCTGATTGGTGCTGCGAAGAATAAACCTACCCCCCCACTCTACCTTTTGCATAATCAATGGGAAGTGAGGAAGTCACCCATTTCAAGTTGAACACTAGCTGGCTCCATCCTAATCAGCTCCTATTTTAATCACAGCAGTAAGAGGAAGAAAGACATTCATGAGCTTGCTAATGCTTACCTTACAGAACGATAGGTAGCTGTTTATAGAAAACTGCCAGAATGTCCCTGGTTTATGTCATTTTAATTGGGCATCTTCCCATCTTCTTATATGTCCAGCATTGGCCAGCCTCTGTCTAATCCATGAACAATAGTCATTTTGATTCCAGAATTAGCTGTACAAGAAAAGCCTTGAATAAGAAATATAAAATGGGAAGGTAGGTATAAAAGCTTCTTGGGGGGGGGGGGAATGCCTTCCCAGGCAATTTGAAGAAGGAAAATAATGCATATGTCTTCTGAACAGAGTGAGAATTTGAGGCCATTGGTAAGAGAGAACAGGTTGAATGAATAATATGAAGAATCAGCCCACAATACGAGAATAATGATTTCATGAAGTAGTGTAGAAAGAGACAGGAGGACAGGGAAATCGGAATACCTTTGATAGTCGAGAATGAAATGGAAATATAACAGCTTAATGAGGGGAATAGAGAGAAGAGGCAACAAGATCATAAGAGATAACCAATGCTTTTAAGGAAATGAGGGGAAGAGGTTTAGAAATGCAGAAAATTGTAGCCACAGCATTTTTAGACAACAAGGGAGGGGACGTAGCTTGGATCATCGCATTTTGAAACTACCTTTTTTGTGAATTCTGCCACTTTGCTTGAAAGTAATAATTAGTCACATGTATAATGAGAACCAGCATGGATTGTAATGATAAACAGCAGTAATTTCAGTCTGAATAATATGTGGACTGTAAAAAGAAAGGAAAGTAATAATGCAGCAGTTTTCCTATTGTGGAGACAATGAATTTAACACATATGGGCAAAAATGACAAAACAATGCAAAACAGGATTTAGTACCTATAAGGTCCTCGGTTAATATTGAAGGCATTTGTGGTGGTAGAGGGGGTAGCATTTATTACCGTGTAAAATTGCAAATAAAGGACATAATCTTTTCATGCTAGACTACATGGGGAACTAAGTTCTTCTAGATGAGGCTCATGATTCTCTGCCAGGGGCAGGTGCTAGGAGGTGGTGGAAGCCACAGGGATGTGACTTTTGCCCCTTCCTTATTCGTTTTCTCTTTTCCCCTCCTTAGAATCTTCTAGAAACTATAGACTTAACGTGTGTGTGCATGTGCACAGAAATACACCTATATGTTCAGTTCAGGTCAATATTGCAAAGGAAAATCTTTTCCTTTATGACCATTGTTAGTAAATCCAGGTGTGTTTTGGTCTTGGATAGTAAACTCAGGATGGCGTCGTTAGTAAAGAAATGGACATTTTTCTGCGGAAGTGCCACTCAGAACAGTGGGGTAGAAATACCTGCAGTGGCTTCTCATGGGGGATACAGTCCCACTGATTGTTTTAAAAGGAAAATATCAATTTGCTTTTGGTGGGAAGAAGTTCTAAGGTCTTACTAAACCATTCAGGTTGCTTCATGACCCTGTGCTAAGGGGGGCGTTTCAACATTCCAGTCATCTGTGTCCACGTTTCTGCTGACCTTAGTCCTGCTTGGTCTCGTGGGGGTTTAAATCATGTCTCAAGAAAAACAGCAGGATGGTGGGGAATGGGACATCAAGTCATCAACTTGTGTGCAATCCAGAAAGTTCCTCTCTTCAGACTGGCTTTTGCCCCTTTATCTGCATGTTGTGAAGATATCAAACCATGTGAATCGCTCCTGGTGATTTCATAGAACGTCACCCTATCCCCAGCGATGTGGTCCTCTAGATTTGGGTCTGAGAAGAGTTGTCTTAAAGGAATACTTAATTGCCACTCAGCCTGGAAGCTGTGCCCTGAACACTCCAGTTCTCTCATGGTCACAAAATATGGCTCAAAAAACTCTAGGCTGACGTTCAAAGTCCCTTTTGACCTGGCTTCAGCCTGTTTCAGCCTTGCTCTCTGCTCTACAGGGGCCACAGCTGGGGTGATGACGCATTGTTGGCGTGGGCACCCACAGATATCTTTCTCCCTGGTGCTGGGTGTGTTGCCTTCCTCCCAAACACACACGCCGGGGGAAGCCACCCCCTTCGATTGCAAATCAGCCCATCCCCCTCTTGGCCCAACTTAAGTAATCCTTACTGGTGACTCCTGTCTACTGTGGGCATTGCACCTGCAGAATCGTTCATTTTCTCAATATCTTGTTCACCAGGCAGTATGAACAGTAAACTTTCACAGGTGGGGAGGGGAGGCGAAGAGAGACTAGACAGCCTGCACCAGACCACAAAGCGCGGCACACTGATTGAGGACATTGCCGCTGGCTCGGGGTCTCCCCCTTAGTCACTACTCCAGATACCCCTCGAATGGTGTGTCTGCCACCTCCCGGGAGGTGTAGGCGCCCCCTTCTGAATATCCTGCTCACTCTGTCTGTGTCACCATTTTCTGATTAGAATATCTGTTGCAAATTCAGTCACTAAACATTCATTGCCTGTGTACCAGGTGTTTGGAGACACTCTTGGAATGCAAAGTGGAATAATTTCCTCCATTCAAGAAGTTCACAGTCTAGGTTTGGAGAGAGACGAGCCATCCCTACCTATGAGATAACAACTGTGCAATCGGCACATACCGGCTGACTCGGGTACCTGTATCTTAGTGTGTCGGTGAGGTGTGTGTATACAGGGTCATGGAAACTGCAGGGGAGAAAGGCTCGTTTGGCTAGTGTGGGCTGGGGCAGACTCTACTTAGACTTGACTTGAGTTGACCTTGAAGCACGAATGTGTTTCCCTCCAAAGACTATCAAGGAATAGCATAGCAGCCAAAGGAAGCAGGAAGCAACATTTCAGACACCAGAAATATGTGGGCACGGCACAAAAATTCTGAGATGGGGCAGGTGGTTGTGGGGGGTGACTTGACTGCTTAAGAGGAAATTCCAGAATGGTTGACTGAGGTCAGCTTGTTTCATAGATGTGATGCCAAATATTTAACCAGCATTCTGCAGCCACTGAAGTTTCTGTATTCAAGTGAGGGACAAGGTCACCATAGGGATGGTTTCCAAAGCTCAGATGAAAGCTGTTAGATGAAATTTCTCACTCCACCCTCCCTTGGAATATCCCTGCAATTATAAGCAAGAAGGGAAAGCTAGTCACTTAACTAGCCTAGCATTCCATTAAAGGGTCAACTTCGGTTTCTTCCAGTGGCCAATATACCAATATGGACTTATATCCTCTGAAGAATTCTAGGGAGGGTAGGGGGAAAAGGGAAAAATTACATGGAACCTTACCCTAAAAGCGAAGGAAAAGTATTCAAATACTTTTTGGAATTTTACGAATTCCAATAAATAAAGTGGAATAAAATGTTTGCCTTATACTCTAAAAATTTTATTTATTTATTTATTTATTTTACATTATTGTGTATTCCCCTGTGACCTGTTTGGTATTTGAGTTTTTGAGCTATGGTTTAAATCTTTAGGGTATGTTGGTGGTGGATAATATATTCCAAAAATTTAAACCATAGATCAAAAACTCAAATGTCAAGCAGGTCACCTATCAGCGATGTGGCTAGAGACAATAGAGATGGGTGGGGACTGGGGCGTACACACTCTTTCCAATGGAAGCATCGGCTACTTAGTTCATCAGATTTTACCATATGAAAGGATGATCTCAGTGTGGTTGGATATTGTGATTTATCAAGATGAGTAAAATTTGTAGGTATTTAATGACTTTTTTAAGTGTTTGCAACTTTTATATAATTGTTTTCAATGGTGAGTGCTTCAAACATAATATGTGTGCGGGTCATTCAGACCCCTCCTTCCCAACCTCCAGCTTATAGTCTCTGTAAACCAAACATGCTTAGCCTAGATTTCCTGTGAAATAGGAATACATACTACAAGTATGTAGTTTTGCAGATTACCTGTGATCATCGGCAGTCTTGAGTACCTCATCATGCTGAGTCCTGTGGAGTGTTGGTGAAGGCTGTAAGATTAGCTAGGGAGGGTGGGGGCTTCTTAGGTTAAGACATGGTTGAAAATGTACGTTTTGGCAATTGGCACATGAACACCCGGTTGTCCTTTTGCATAACTCTCTATTGTCATTCTAGCATATTCCTGTTGCTTTGAGCCCCCAATGGGGAAAATAAGGAGTACCGCGTAATAAATTTAAATAGCTGGATCTGCTGTCGTGCTAGATTTTCGGTTATTCCCTATCAGTTAGGGATCCCAGTGGATAGACAGTTTCTCCCCCAATCCCAGATACCACCACCCTCATCGAATCACTGGATTCTTTCTGGGGATTTTGATGCCAGTTCTGTCCCCCCTGTAGCCCCCATGATTGGGGCCCTCCTGTCTCCCTCTGCCGCTGCTCCTGCAGCATTTATGGCAGAAAGCTCGTAAGTGAGCCTTTACACTGGAGGTTTGTATGCTCGGCCCGTCAGTGGTGGGTCCCTGTGCTATTACTAAGTTTGATTCTCTGAGTACATAGCCATAGTCGGGCTTGAATATTAAGTGTCAGACTCCACTGCATCGGCGAGAGATTTGCAGCCACCAGCATGCCCCTCCTGCATCCCTGAGAGCTGCGGGCACGCTCTTTATTGATAAGCATTCTCATTTCACACGTGTCAGGTGGCTGGGGCGAAGCTGCTGAGATGGTGCGTGAGGCTGAAGGTGTCTTCCCTGCAGCTGGCCTCTTGCTGGCATGGCGGGGGGGCGGGCGCCCACTTGGGAGGAGACTGTTACAGCCCACTGTTCACAGACCTGAAGGTTACTCCTAAGAGCCTAGGGAGCGTTTTGTCAGTTTTGTTTGCAAAGAGATAGGGAGTGAAGGATTATGATCCTTGGTGCCGATAATGTCCCCTGGGCCACACACTAATCCAGCAGGACACCAGATGGAACACAGCCATTTTATTCGCACATTTCTCTGCGGTTATCATGGAGGGGCAGAACGAGGGGCTTAAGAGATAGTCATCAAACAGCGTCTTTCCTTCTTCTGCAGAGCAGGAATCAGAGCCCAGGGTCTTCCTGGAGTCCACACACATATTAAGCACCTGCTGTGTGCTAGGTGGACATGGGCGTGGTTCGAAGGTGCCCAGCTTCAAAAGATGCCATCCGTGGATCTGCCCTTCATGCATTTATCCCTTCACCACACCCTGATTGTTGCCTGGGTGCCAAGTTCAGTGCCAGATGTTCAGATAAGAAAGAGGGGTATGCTTGACTTTGGAAGCAGGTCCTGACTTGAGCCTCACGTTGCTCCCACGCTTGAGTAGCTCCCATGCTTACGGTGAGTGAGGGTTGATGGTGTAAGGACACCAGCGCTGGGTGTCAGCTGTCAGAGTGTCATAGGTGTCCTGTCCAGGGGAGGTCATCTTGGGTGTCTTGTAAGAAGGACAGAGAGGACAGCATGCTTCTGCTGTTGGCTGGGGCTTAACTTCCTGCCTCACCTCGGGCCTCCCTGGTGGCATAGGGGTTACAGTCTCAGCGCTATGCAGCTATCACCAGACACTGCATAAGTTCGATCCCCGGCCAGGGAGCTGACCCACATGGCACAGCAGACCTCTCCTGTCTCCCCGCTGCTCCCCTGGGGATTTTGATGCCAGTTCTGTCCCCCCTGTAGCCCCTGTAGCAGTGGATTTCAATCTGCCTATTCTGCTCCCCACTCTGTCTCTGGTGAATCCTCTCACCACCCCACACCTCTGGCCTACACCCCAGCTCTTGTATTCATAAATAAATAAACCTTTAAAAAAATTTCCTGCGTCACCTCTAACAGCTGACCTTGCCAATACAGTGACCTTGAGCGTGGAGAAACTTGGGTTCTTCCTCTTGGGCTCAAGAGTGGACATCACGTGTGCTGGCCGGGTCCTCTTAGATGCAGGGTGTGTTCAAGACACGCCATCGTGTCCATCAAGCCACGGGTGCCGCCCAGGCCTCCAAGAAGCATCCACAGCCCCCAGGAGCCTCCCACTGTTATGCACTGCTGGTCAACACCGTACCCCTAAAACTAGGAGGCAGTTCTCCATGTATTTAGCACATTTGAGTTTGGTTTCTAGGTTTTCCGACTAATCAGAGTGGAACAGCTGGGAGGCCTGAGGATTCTTTTCAGATCCGGTGAAGGCAGCTGCCGAGTCTGAACTCCGCCTTCAGCAGGTGGGCCCCGATGGGTCCAGTGAACGTGCACGCGTGTGATTCCTGAGACCTCCCTTCGGGCTGGCAGCGGTGCAGAGTAAGAAGCAAAGGGCGTTAGTTTACTAGCAGGGATAGGAACCGACCAGCCCAAAGGTCAGGTCACGGGCGCTCACTATCTGTTGGCTGTGCACGCAGTCTGACCCTTCAGCGCAGCGTCTTGCCCTTTGGCTGCTAATGGGAGATTTGGAATGGCAGCTGCTCTGGTTCAAGGTTGAGCTGCCCCCACCCCCCAGTAATCTGCAGTGGGTTACTCTGGGAGAGCACACTCGGGCAGGGTAGCAGTGGGGAGAAAGGACCACGAGGACCTTGACCACTCTCCCATGTCCGCTCGGGCCTGTCTGTGGCAGCCCCTGTGCCCGGGTTAGAAGCATCTGCCCTCGCAACTCAGTCTGAACTACAAGACGAGCAAGTCTGGGCAACAGTGCTGGTGGTGTTAGCTTCCAAGGGGCTGCGGACGAAACACTAATAATAGGAGGAAGAAAATGCAGGTGCCTAAAGCAGGAGGTGCCCCCAGAGGCTCACCCCAATGGGCTGACCTCTTTCCTCTTTTTGCTCTTGCTCGTGTCTTCCTTAGGAGGTGATAAACTAGCCAACATCAGTGCTCCCTGGCCCTGAGCCAGGGAGAGCTAAAGATTCTCAATACACTAACCCACCTGGTCCTCGAAGCAATCCTCTTGAGATGATTCCCGGTTACTAAGATTCCCAGTGACAGATGTAGAAATTGAGGCTCAGAGAGGCCGAGTGATTTGTCCGAAGTCACAAAGCCAGCACATGGCAAAGCACAAATAAGCATCAAAGTGCTTAGTGAGACTGCGTTTTACAACAGCCCCCCACCCAGTCTCTACCCCCATCTCTCTCACCATTCTCTTCTCTGTGACCACTCATCTCCTAAAACGCATGTCAGGACATGCCTTCCTCAGCCATCCTTCGTGGATCTTCAGGGAGCCTGAGCTCACTTGTCCTTCGTGGTCCAGAGCATGGCCTTCGGCATCTGTTCACCTGGGTCAAGGGCAGGCTCTGCTTTGCATACTCAGGTGTCCGATCTTCTGGCCACTGGCCCTCTGAGCTATTTCCTCAGCTATGAAACTGGCGCTGCAGATGCTGGCCTCACAGAGCCATGGGAAGCATGAAGCTCTGTGCCTAGCACATAGTAGGTGCTGTTATCAGGTAGCACATAGTAGGTGCTGTTATCAGTAAGCCTCCTCTTCTGTCTTACTTTTCCAGGGTCATTCCCCACGGGCCCTGCTCACACTCTGCTCCCGAAGATGCTCGGGCTTGGCCTCCAGCCCCCATTTCCTGTTCTTCACACTCCCCTTCTCTGAGTGTTGAACAGACACAACCTAACGATGTTCCATGATTCACCTCGATCATCAGGTCTCATGCATGTCGCCGTCTCTCCTAGTCAGGGTGCCTGGCTCCTTGGGTCTCTGCTGGGGTCCAGGTGTCACCGCTGGGCACATTAGCTCTCGTCACTGAGCTCCTTTGGAGCAGGGAGGGTCCCTGCCCCTCTGGGCCCCATGTGCTGCCAGCTGCCATGCTCTGATGGTTTCCACAAGAGGGGGACAGGTGTGAGCCCACGCCCCAGGTCACACACAGTGTTGCGAACCGGTGTCATCTCAATGACCAACAAACCCACACGGTCAGGTCTCCAGAGGGCTGAGGCCTGGCATGGATGTCGGTCCGTGGCAGCCTCCATCTTCCTGTGTGACATGAGCGAGTCCACCTGCCTCTGCTCTGCTCTCCTGGAAGCTCCTGGGCAGGGACTTTGAACTTGGGACTATGGACATGTCATCCTCAAGAAAGGAAGAACTTTCAGCGTGACTTACATGTGGCCAAGATAGGTGAAGACGGAATAATCACAAAAAAAAAAAACAAAACAAAACAAAAGTCACTTGCATTCTGTGCCTTTTTGTGCTTCTGAATTGTCATTGAAGAAAATCCTTGAGGGTTGGATAGAGCCTGGGGACATTGGAAGGCAGAGCTTATTTTCCTCCAGCTTTTTTAAGTTGTAGGCTTATTGAAGATGCTACTGATGTCAAATCCGGGAAGTGACTTGGGGTTTCATACACACTAAGTCTGTCTTTTCCACGTGGTGTCCCCATGACATCGAAGGATGTGAACGGGGGATGGAAATTAAGTGAATTTTTTTCTGATCGCCTGACTAGTAGTTTGCTTTAGGATTAAGAGCTATTTTCTTAATAAATGATGTGGATCCTATTAAAATAAGTGCTTTTTCTACCACGGCATGTTTCTGATTTATGTGAACAGTGGATGAAGCCTTATTCCCTGAGAAGTGAGTAGAAGTAACTCACCATGCTGTGAAGAGTCTGCCATGAAAAATGGCTCCCGAGAAAGTTTAGGGAGTTCCAAGAATGGTGTAAAAGTGTCGTAAACACTGGTATCTACCTGATCTGAGCCCAGACATGAGGCTTGACATAAAAGAAAGTGCTAGAATTTATCAGAGAGGTCTGAAGAAGCATCTCTGGAGGCATGGACCACATTGGGGGGCTCCAAAGTCTGGGGGGGATGATGCTTGCCATTCAGGGGCAGAGGTTACCACTCAGAATCACACCTGCCAGACTACTCTTGACAAAACTGTGTCTTTACTTGCACATTCTCTCTCCAGTGATGAATTTACCTGTATTTCCTTGAGTCACACAGACACGGTAGCCACTTGTCAGAGAAGATCTTTAGTTTCAGAGAGGCCCACAGAGTCTCAGTCTCAAAGGAGACAAAGAGCAGAGGCCAAGCCTGTGTGTTCATAGCCTGGTGCATCATTTCTCCGGCACAAACCTGGAGGAGCAAATGCTTTTGTCTCAAAACTTGCTGTATTCTTGTGGCTACGTCGACAGTATTTATTACTCACTTGAAGTCAGGCTGTAAAGAAAACCTCGCCAGAAGTTTGTCTGAGGCCTCACATTATACCGTAACTTTTGATGGTTACCTGATGTGGCCTGTGAAACGCGGAGCGAACTTTCTATGACTTCATCTGGGTTTATGGCTTTCACGTCTCCCACCTGGGAATGTGAGTGGGTATCGATCCACCTCCCCGCCTCGCTATTTTCCCCTCATTTAGCTGTCTTTGTTTTTCTGGAACATTGTACCAAAGGGCTCGGCGGCACTTTCTCTGCTGAACATGAAGGATTGGCTGTGGGTGATTTTCTCTTATCTTCTGAAATCCATTGCATTTCTTTTAAAAGTAGATACTCTCTTCTGACTACATGGGCTTTCTCTATTTTTGTTGATTTTTTCTTTTGGGAGAGTTCTGGGGATTTCCATACCGAGAGGCACACAGTCCAGTTTTTCTTGTTATTGACTCTTGTTGAAACTCACAATTTTGGGGTGTCTTTGCTGTTGCTCTTGTTGCTTAGAGAATGCACGTGAGCCAGAGGATCGGCAGAAATTAAAAGAAAAGGCAGTTGAAAACAAGAATGCCTAACCCATTTCTTCCACAAATGAAGGGGGATTTTTAAATATAAAAAACGTAGCAATCATCTTTAAAAAGTGCCCTCAGTGATTCAGGGGGAAATGGTGCTATCAGTAGAGACTCTTCATGCATTTTATTTCTTTTTTTTTTTTATTTATACATACAAGCTGGGGTACAGGCCAGAGGCGTGGGGCGGCGAGAGGATTCACCAGAGACGGAGCGGGTAGCAGAACAGGCAGATCAGAAATACACTGCTGAGGGGAGCAGCGGGCAAGGCAGGAGAGGTCTGCCTCACCATGTGGGAATCTCCCCGGCCGGGCGTCGAACCCGCGTCACCGCTGCCGACAGCTCCACAGCGCAGCGCTTAACTGCTGTGCTACTGGGGAGGCCCCATTTTATTTCTTTATTTTATTTTTCATGAAATGTGAGCCAGAGGTGTGGAGGGTGGGAGGATCCACCAGAGATAGAATAGGGAGCAGAACAGGTGGACCTACTGAAATCCACTGCTGAGGGGAGCAGCGGGGAGACAGGAGGGGTCTGCTGTGCCATGTGGGTCAGCTCCCTGGCTGGGGATGGAACCCAGGCCATTGTGTGCGATCGCACCACCAGGAAAGCCCCTCTTATATCTAGGTCTCTCCCATACATGGGGGCAGACCCTGCCGCAGCGATTTCTGGGGCTCTGATGTTTCTGTTTCTGATCCATAAAGATGGGGGCACACCTGCCCCCTTGGCAGCATCACTATTTCCTTGAGATTACATTCTTGAGATGATGAGACCAGCTTGAAATTTCAATGTAGTTGTGAGACCTTTCTTAGGTGGAAATGAATTCTGATAAGCTGATTATCTCGCAGAAGAAAATATGATGTCCACATTTCATAGCTTAGTCTCTGTCACTTTAGTGCCATTTCTATTCTGCGACATCTTGCCTGGGCTGAATTAAATAAGGAAATAAGGAGTGCTGGAGTCCAACACATATTAAGTAGACTTTTTAAATAATTTGAGATGGACAGGGTAGAGGCTTTCTTTAGAGCATATTTTCTTTCTCGGTGTCCAAGGTGCTGCTAGTTTGCTTGTCTTTATAGGGCGATGAGTTATGAAGCCCCCCCAAATAAGTGTTCTCAGTGGTGCAAGTAAAGCCGTAATCTGAGCAAATACATCACACTAGGTACCGAGGGCTTTTTTTTTCTTCGTTTTTTCCTTTTGTTTTTTGTTTTGTTCGGATATTTTGGGGGGTGCTTTTTCCCCTTCTCTGCTATAAGCTGGCTAATGCCGTTGTGCGAGTGGACACATTCACCTTAGTGAGAGAATAGGAGTGCTACTGTTCATTGGGAAGTGGATTCGGGATACAAGATGGGTGAGAACCACAGGGTCCCCATTCCCAACAGTGTCCCCAGCCTAGGCACTGTCCTACCCCAGCCTCTCGCGAGCCTCTGATTACTGTGTCCATCTCCACATCACCTTGCGGGAGCGGGTTGGGTTACGCCAACCTACCAGGCGTTCTGGATGGTGAGAACCTTGTTGAGGACCTTCTCCCCAGGGCCACGGGCCACCCTGGGGGCCCCAAGGACTGGGGAGCGATGCCTGCCTTCAGGGGCAGAGGTTGTCACTCAGAAACACCCCTGCCGGGCTCCTCCTGAAAAGCCTTTACCTGCACAGCCTCTCTGGCGACAACCCTCAGCAGAACTGGTCCAGGGCGCTGCTTCACCAAGTGAACTGCCCGTCAGAGCAGACCCCCAGGGTCCGCTCCCCATTCTCATCGGGGTCAAAGTCTGTTTCTCCACTGAACCTGCACACACAGGCTCTCTGGGTACCAGGCTTCACCTGGAAGCTGGAGGTAGTGACGTCCACGGCGTAGGGATGTGGCCACACCTGCAGGAGGTGCATGCAGTGTTCACCAAGGCGCGTGCTGAGAGAGCGCTGGGTGCTATTTGTTGCTGATATTCTCGTTTCTGTTCTGTCTCTTTGATCTCACGTACACGTCTCCTGGTCTGTCCCAAAGAGGCACTTGTTGGGTCCTTTTTAAACTCACATTGCCACGGCTTTCACTTATTTCTTAAGATCCTCTTCAGCGCGGGAAGAGGACTTGCATAGAGCAGGCTGGGCACAGCGCTTGGACACCTGCTGACGCAGCGCGCTAAGCCCTTTTGTTACGCTAAGTCATTTAATTGCTGCAAGCATCTGCAGAGAGTAATTTTCATTTGCACCTTATCCGTGAGAGAATTGACACTCAGAGAGGTAAAGTAGTTGACGCAAGGTCACACAGCTGGGAAGGGCTGATGGTGGGGTTTGGCGATGTTGTGATATGTCCTCTAAGTGACCCTGGAGGCCAGATAGGGAGGGGAGTCGGGGCTAACGGAAGCATTTCCGGGGCAGGGTGGTCAACGGCGTGCCTTGTTCTGATCGAGACTCTTGAGAAGTCAGTGGAGAATGTGCTTTCACGGCAGAACTCTGCTCTCGCCTTCATCTGCTCTGCGGGTACTTGGTGAGTGTCCACGTGCTTCTGGGAACTGCTGTGTGCAGGGCATTTGGCGGGGTCCTTGTGGAGCTTCAGCCACGCAGGAGGGGCAGACACTAATGAAGTGTTGCTGTTTGGCTGTGTGTTTAGAACAGAGACGAAGGGAGCCGCCAAGGAGCCTGCCCTGGATTTGCTGCCGAGGTCCGAGAGGCTTCACTGAGAAAGTGAGATCAGAGCTGAGGGCTGAAACCACACAGGGTGGGAAACACAATGTGGGGTGTGTGTTGGGGGGGGGTCTGCTTTCTCTCTCGTCCCTGTTCCCGGAGCTGGGGCCATGCAGGCCACTCTGGCACATCACTTTCCTTGCATCTGAAGCAGCGATGCTTCTGTGTCGGATTTCTGCAGAGGGCGCTGTCCTCTCTTGCCACCCCAGTTTCTTAGGTGAGGAGTTTGAGGGTTTCTGCTGGGATGACATCTTTGGGTCTTCAGTCGGGGCACAGAGGAATTCATTCCACAGCTCTCTCGGGGCACGTAACCAAAGCAGCAGACAGGCGGCCGGGAGGGAAAGCCCTCGAAGAGTGCAGAGACTGTGCGTGTGTTTCCTGGGTGCGTGACGGGGCCCAGTGTGGCTGTGGCAGTGTTGCCTGTGTGGCTGCAGGTGTCATTTTAAGCAGTTCAACTAAGACGGAAGGACTTTGGGGGCACAAGAAGGAAGGTCAGTTAGGGGGAGGAAGGGGAGACAAAGGTGGGCAGAGGAAGTTCTTCCTTCCTGCAAAGAGAAGTAGACGGGATCAGCCCTCAGACTCTCTCCCATCACATCATCTTCTGCCCAAAGACAGATTTTAGGGTTTTCCCACACCGCCCCCTTAATGCCAAGTTTGCACCGGGTCAGCTGATGGCTTTTGGGAAACGAGACCTGTTATGAACTCACCGGCCTTTGAGAAGCTCCTGTTTTGGTGTGAAGAGCAAGGAAAGACTGCGAACTGGCTGTTCTTTGCTGTGATGGACAGCGCCATCTCTGTTTCCCACGCGATCCTGCACAGCTAAGCAGCAGCGGTTCCAGCCACGTGCGCCATTCGCCCTAAGATGCCTTCTGCAGGAGGGAGCCTTCCCTTTCTCTGATTTACTGCTTGCTATGCCTGGCCCCTGCCCTAGTGCCCTTGAAGAAAAGTCACAGACCACAGGAAGTTCACCCCCCAGTGGGGGAAGTGTGGGGTTCTCTAGCTCTCGGCAGGGCTGGCAAAGGAAAAGGTTTTAGGGAAGCCGTTTTATGGAGTTGGTGCTTAAACTCTCCCCTGTAGAAGTGAGGCCCAGCCTTGCCCACCAAACTAGATAGGACCGTATTTTAAAAAAAAGAGGGAACACCAAATATTGGTTAAAAGTATGAATTTTAGAGTCACAAGCTGGATTGGGATCCCAGGTCTGGTCTCCCATATTCTTAAATGCCGAGGTGCGCCTCTCGGAAGGGAGGTAATGGGCCTGCATGGGCGTGGGGGTGGGTAGGGGTGAGGGGAGGGGCACGGGGAGCAGGGGCAGGGGCGGGAGGTGTTGCGGATGAAACGCCTGCTCCAGGCAGATATTTAGTGTTGGAAAATGAGCAGCGCAGTCATTCATGCCATTGTTTTGTGTTATTATAATCTGTATTATTTTCACACGATTGCCGTTACTGTAGCTATTTATATCCTTATCGATGCGGGTCTTGGTGCACCTGTCTGTGGCTCTTCTGCCTCCGTGGGGACCGCAGTCTTTTTCTAGAAAAGGTCAGGTGGTAGATACCTGCAGGCTTGAGCGCCCCAAGACCCTGGCCCAGCTGCCCAGCTCTGCCGCTGTTGGGGGGTCTCGATGCGTGTCCTGGCCTGACCTCAGCCACGGCAACGGCTGTGCGGGGCTTCGCCGGCAGTTTGCTGGCGTCTGGTCTGCATGGCCAGCGCTGGGCCCTCCGCCGGCGTGGTCAGCCTTCCCTGCTCTGTGGGCCTCGCCAGCCCTCACCTGGCGACTCAGTCAGTAGGAAAGTGAGGCACGGAGGCCTCGCCAGGCACGCGGCACCGGTGCTGGCGCTCAGGTTGGTGGACTCGGCCGGGCACTGGGCCCAAGGACTAAGAGGCGCCCGTGCTGGCCGGTACCCGGGTGAGCCCCGCCTGACCAGGCTGGGCTCTCTGCTGTGCTTCGCCACGACCGGAGCCAAACAGAGACGCACGAGACAAATGTGATGGGGGTCCCACCTGACAGCAGGGCAAGCAGAGAATTCGGGTCGCGCAAAAGGGACAGGAAGCGGACCCCTTGGCCAGCTCTGGAGAAGGCCTACAGCGGGCAGGGCCCCGCCTGGGCGGTTCCTGGCAGCTGTCCATCTGTGGGGGATGGGCCCTTCTCTGAGCAAGGGTCCCAGCAGTGCCCCCCAAACCTCAGGGCAAGGGCTGTGGAGTTCATGAGCATCTCTGGACCAGAAACTGGGTGATGATATTCAGACTACTGTTCAGAGGCAGGGTATCGGGGCCACCTGCCCAGCCAGGGGTCCCCGCGCCGCCGGGCCTGCCTGTCCCCCTCCACGGGTCTGTCTCAGTTCCCCACCCCCGCCCATCCAGGCCACAAGAGCAGACCCCGTGCTGCCTCCCTGCACCCCCTGGGGGCTGTCTTCCCCGCGCCCCGCAGATAGGCGGCTTCTCTGCCTTCCCTCCCTGCTCTGAGGGACACCCCAACCCTCATGATGTGTCCCACGCCAGTCTTGGGCCCCGATCTGACCCGGGGCCTTGCTCTGTTGCCCTCGGACAGGGCACCCCAGAATCAGGCCCTGACCTCAGGCGGGCCCCGGCGTCCGGGGGTTGAGCTCCCGCCCTCAGCTCAGTAGGCGCCGACGACGCTTTCTGACCCAGCTCCCCATCCCGAGCCCTGGCCTGGGCTCTAGGTTCACCCCCTCGCCGCTGCGCGGCTGCTGTGCAGGACGGAAGGGGTGGTGCCCCCTGCTGGAAGCACCCCCTCGGTCCCTCGCTCTGTCCCCACAAAGTTTTAATCTTACAGAGCTTGAAACCCTCAGGCCTCCTGTGCCGATGCCCTTCCCAGAGTTTGTCTCCTGCTTTGAGGTCAACATCCTGTCTTATGTACCTGCTGGAAAAACATAACATAAATCCACCTTGCGGTTTCCTGGAGTCCTGCTTCCCGCCTCACACCCGCGGGCGGCCACCGGGAGCGGAATGAAAAGAGCCTCCAACCTTGGTCGCCTGCAGTTCAAATGCCGTTTCTCTCAGGCTCTGGCCCCTCGCCCTCCCGGCCTCGAATCTGAGAGTCTCCGGATTTCTTCGGCACACACACAGCCGCCTCTTTTGACAGACAGTGCAAATTAAAAGATCCGGCGTGGTCCAGGAGCCGGGGACCCAAACGTGCCCCTCGGGTTTTCATTTACAGTTAGGCGCCGCAGACACAATTGCTGCTGACAGCGACGCAGCGGCCGCGGCCGAGCGTGTGTGATGGGGGCTCATGCCAGGCCGTAATTGGGAGGATTATTTTTAATCAGAACATACCCTACAGCCCAAACATTAGAAATCTCCTGTAAGGCCAAGACAGGAAATTAAACACGGCAACAATAAGCGTCAGAGGGGTGGCTGGTGGGGTGGAACAGCGCCGGTGGCTCCGAGGTCCCTGGAGCTTTGAATAGAACTTCGCTTCCCCAGGGAGAGAGCCTGGGGAGACCCTTCCCCCAGAGCAGCCCCGGGACTGTGCCCGGGCCCCTCCGGACCAGTAGCTCCAGCCAAATTCAATGCAGCCGGCAGACTAATTGATGTTTATTGCATTTAAGCAGTATGACAAGTCAAACAGAAGCCTTGGCCTGGCAGCTGCGGCCGTCTTTCTTTGGTCAGGCGGGCGCCGCGCTGGCTCCTGATGTCCAGAGATCTTAAATGAGCAGCTACTATGCTCCGGGGCTGGGGGCAGCTGGGCCCTGGACCCTGCAGTCACCCGGGCTATCTCCAGCAACACTGGGCAAAGCAGCTGGGGCCTGGTGGGCTGTGGCCGGCTTCGCTCCCGCCGGGCACGGCCGCACTGGTCCAGCAGCACCACCAGCCAGGCCTCACGTCAGGGGCCCTCGCGCTCACCCCTGAGGGGGTGCTGTCCCACCACTGGCTTGACGGGAAAATCGAGGCGCGAGTTAAGCCAACAGAAGTCAAACAAACCCTGGGTTCTGAAAAGAGAATGGTGGTCAGTAGGGGCAGGTGGGTGGGGACAGGACATGGGCCGGGGGTCATGGGGTGACAGTCGCAGCTGCCACGGTGAGGTGCAAACTAGTGTCACCTCCATCACGTCATTGTCACTGCGATGAGAGGAGGAAAGATTATGCACTTTCAATTTGTGTATTCACGGCTTTAAGCCTCAAAGGGGAGGAAGAGAACAGGCTCAGAGAGGCCCAGCAGCCTGCCCCAAGCCACACAGCGTAGCCCCGGCCTCGACTCCGGTCGTAGCTTGCACTGCACCGCCTGCCCGCCCGCTCCCCCGCCCCCTCTACCCTCACCCCCGCCTCCACCGCCCTCCTCACCCTGCTGCGGTGAGGACAGTGACCCCGCAGTACCTGACTTCTCAGTCCCAGGAACCCCTGAAACTTGAGCCTTCCAAATTCCAGGGAGAAAATAGCTCTGAGATCTATTAGAGAAAATAGATCTTAAATTGAACCTAGAGCGGGCGAGGCTTCAGGCGACTGCCGCGGCCCAGCGGAGGGGGGGGGGAGTGGGGGAGGGGGGCTCCCACGTGACTTGGGGACCAGCCTGGCCCCAGAAGGGATGGCGGGGTGGGAGTGATGCAGGGGAGCTTGGGGTTACCCAGAGCTGTGTCTGCAGCGAAGCCCACCCGTCCTCGCTCCCTTCCCCGTCCCTGTTTCCTCCCTCCCTTCCCCCTTCCTATTTGCTGAATGCCCCCCAAATCCACAGCGGTCTGGCCGCAGCTCAGCCAGAATGTGAGCAAGACAGCCCCTGCCCTCGTGGAGCTGAGCCGGGGGCCGGCAGCCTGGGCCCCTCACTCTTCGCCCAGCGCTGAGCGGCAGCTGCACGTGTGTGAGAAAACGGGGCTCCGAGAGGAAGCAGCCGTGGTGGGAGTTACGTGCGTGTTAAGAGCACCCCAGACCAAGGGGCAGCATAGGGAAGGGGAGGTCCAGAGCTGCAAGGCCCCTGGGCCACTCTCCGGGACCCGAGGGTCGCGCCCACCCACTTGTGGCCAGAGAACGCCGGGGAACACACGGCAGGAGTCGGGGCGTCCCGCGTCCGCGTGGCGCCTGTTGCAGCGGGCAGCGGCCGTCCTGGGCGTCGGCACCAAGGCCCCGGGCTGCTGGTCCGTTTGCAGAGACGCAGCCTGCTCCCCGAGGGCCGAGAGGCACCGAGCCGCAGGGGCCGTCCTGCCGAGGAGGTCCCAGCGCAGTGCATGCGGAGTCCGGGAAGGAGGTTGCTCTGCTGAGAGTCTGAGAGAGACCCAGAGCACGCGCTGCCGGCCCGGGGGTCTTCGCCGCCCGGCTCTGGAGGTGATCGGTTCAGCTTCTGTGTGTCGGTGTGGACGGGGTGCAGGGGTGAAGCCCGCTGACGCGCGGAGCAGGTTCACCCCGACTCTGCCCGACTCCCTGCTCCGGCGGTAGTCTCAGGGCGGTGAGATATCCACCCAGCCCCACCGGCCTCAGGTTTTCTCCCTGGGGCAGATCGCTGCGGAGGTGGTTTGCCAGAGGGATGGCGAACTCTGGACTGTCTTAGTTTGTGTTTGTTCCGGCTCCATCACTCCTCTGGGGTGCCAGAGAGCAGCCCAGGCTGTGCTTGCTTTTAAAAAAAAAAAAATTATTTATTTATGCATACAAGCTGGGGTACAGGCCAGAGGTGTGGGGCGGCGAGAGGGTTCACCAGAGAACAAGTAGGGAGCAGAACAGGCAGATGGACGGAAATACACCGCTGAGGGGAGCAGCGGGCGAGGCAGGAGAGGTCTGCTGCGCCATGTGGGGATCTCCCAGGCTGGGCGTCAAACTCGCATTGCTGCTGCCGACAGCTCCACAGCATAGCCCTTAACTGCTGTACCACCAGGGAGGCCCTGTGCTTGTTTTTATAAAACAATCCACCTAAAGGACTTGAGGACTCAGTGCAAAGGAGGAGGGTTGTACAACTCATTTCAAAGGCAGGGTGGATTGAAAACAGAAGGTGAGGCAGGAAGCTGAGCTGATGTGGACATGAAATTACGTTACCACCTGGGTACCGAGTGTAGGAGCACCAGAAATAGCCACTGAGAGAACCTCTTTCTGGGTGAAGTTCAGTGTCCTTCCTTGGGGACCACAAGGAATCGCTTCTGCTGCTGTCCAAGGTGGCGAGCAGCTGCCCAATGACTGGGCATCGTGCCTGATGGTGGGGCCCCATGTGGAATGAGACACTCTTCTTGCCCTTCAGGACTTCACAGAGGTCTCCCTCAGATAGAAGGATGTAGGCAAGGTCCAGGGCCCCTGGAAAAAACTCAGTCCACTAAAGGGGATGACAGATAGACAGTCACACTGGGGTGGACTTGAAGAATGAGGACCAGTCAGGCCGGGGGAAGGGCAGATCAGGGAGACTACAGGTGTAAGGCTCTGTGTCTTCTCAGTAGTTAAATGTAGCTAGGTCTTTGAGTATGTGATCGGGGGTTGCTTAGGGAATGGGGGCAGAGACAAGAGAGGAGGAGAGGTGGGGTTTGTCATTATTTTCAATAAATTAAATACACATGTAGAACCTGATACAAAGCCTGGGATCTACTACTACTATTACTACTACTACATTGATGATGATGACGACAGACCTAGTTCTCCAGCCCAGGCAGCCTATGAGTTCCTAAATGATAATCATACTTTGACTACCCATGTCCTAACCCAAATCTTCCCAAATCATAATTTTCCACATTCTCTGGTGTCATTCTTCTCATTTTTAAGATCTCAGCTCCACTGCCACTTCCTTAGTCAAGCCTTCTCCAACATCCGTGCTCAAGATCAGTCTTCCCCACTGACTAGAAGCACCAAAAGAATAGTGCCTGCATGAAAGGGGGCTAAGTAAATACGAATAACCTTTTAAAGTGCATTTGCTTTGGGCTGTTCTGTACCCAGTTGTACATTGTATGCAACCTAAGTGCCTTACAATTGTTTAATACTCATCTTCATCCACTGGGGTAGGTACTATGTTATTCCCAACTTACAGATGAGGAAACTGAAACAAAGGTTAGGTGGCTTGTCCATGGTTTCAAAGCTAGTAGATGGGATGCTTGGTATTATTCCAATGATGTGGATGATTGGGATGGATGGGTGGGAGGGTGGGAGGGTGGGAGGGTGGGTGGGTGGTTGGGTGGATGGACACACAGACAGATAGATGATTGGATGGACGGATGGGTGAATAGATGGGTTGATGATGGATGGATGAGGGACAGGTGGATGGATAAATGGGTGAATGGATGGGTAGATCTTATCAAAAAGTAGATAAGAACGTTGATCAGTATTCTAGAGCTCTGCAAACCAGTCTCTACTACTGATATTTCTCCCAGAGAGGGAGCAGGGCAGGGTCAGCACAGCTGGTGCAGTGGTCCCTTGGAGCCTTTCAGACCTACTGATAAGTCTGACTTTCCTGGCTGGGGATGAGCTCTCCCCGCCCATCAATTCTAGGCATTGGCAATGGCCGTGGGCAGGTCAAGTGATACTTGATTTATTTAAATATGAATGAACATGGCTCTTACTCCTTCGATTGGATGACGATAATCATGTTTATGATATTTATTCTTGATCGTATCACCAATGTAATCATTGCAAAGTGAGGTCACTTTGAACATAGGTTGGCATGGGATTTGCATGGCCATTCTGGTGTCCCAGAGTTGAAAGGACTTTGAGCGTTTGTTGCATCCTTCCAAAAATCCATGTAGGAAAAGCCACTATAATATCCATCTTTTCTGGAATGCTTCCTGTAATGGGGAACTCCATGTGAACACAGTAAAATGTTCTCAGCCGGATGCCCAGTCACCCCAGTTCAAACCCACGCTCCATGACTTATGGCCCTTTGTACAACTTACTTGAGTTGTGCACCCTCAGTTTCTTATAATACTTTCACACTTCCTATTTGGGGTGTGAAAGGATTCAATAGACACACATTTATTTATTTTATTCTTTAATATATTTTAAGTTTATTTTTGCATAGAAGAACTGGGGTGTAGGCCAGAGGTATGGGGGGACGTGGGAGGACTCACCAGAGACAGAGTGGGGAGCAGAACAGGCAGATCTACCAAAATCCACTGCTGAGGGTATAACAGGGTGGTCGTCAGGAAAAAGGGTATGTCCCAGGTTCCCTGTCCTGAGGACCACCCTATTACAAGGGGAGCAGCAAGCGAGGCAGGAGAGGTCTGCTGCGTCCTGTGGGTCAGCTCCCTGGCCGGGGATCGAACTCAGGCTATGTGGTGATGATGCTGAGACTTCACCCCTAGGCCACCAAGGAGGCCCCTGGACACACATTTAAAGACTTGACTTTAATCCTTTTTGTCATCTTCATCCCCTCCTTCATTGCTATTAAACTCAGTACTGTGAAGCCCTTATTTCATAGCATAACCAGATATTCCCAGGACAAAAAGGCACAGACGCAAATCCAGAGTGCATTCCCCAATCTAAAGTCTCCCCTTCTCTCCTTCCCTAGGAAATTACTCAAAGAACCCATGCGAGTGGGACTTTCGGCTTCCTCGACCGGACTCAGCATTCAGTAAGTGCAACCACTCTGGAACACTCGTTACGGAAATGCATCCATTTCTTTGATTGCGTTCACTCTGAAAGGCTCGCCTCTGCGGGCCTGAGGTTCCCGTAAACGCTCTGCTGTCTGCTTGTGCCTTTCTTCTCTGCATGGCTGCGTGAGGTTCGCAGATGAGAGGTTTGCTGGGCGAAACCTGCTGTCCACACGGGGAGCGTGGGAGCATGTCCTTGGGTTCAGCTACCACTAGGGACTGGGGGTTCAAAAAAAGGTGCTTTTGTCTTCCTTTTGTTCCCTGAGCTTTTCCTCATCTGGAGGCATTTCAGGCCCGTGACCCTGGGAAGGAGAAAGAAATGCTGGGGACAGAAGGGCCGCTGAGACCGCATTCCCGAGGCATTGAAGAACAATTCATTTTGCCAGGACACATTATTACTATATAAAATTACTGCAAAAAAAAAAAAAAAAAGGAAAGTCCGTACTTAAAGAGGCTGGGTACATTTTAGAAATTCCATTTGTTTTTAGCAAGTAAGCACTTTGCACCGGCTGCCTCTCCGGTGGCACACAAGGACTTTATTTAGGGGGAGCCAGCCGTGTTCTGCGCAGCTCCCCCCTACTCTGATATTTTATGACCTGCTTGCATTTGGGATGATGGTGCCTAGCACTGCCATAAAATCCCCGACATGGTTCTCCTCTGCGTCCGGCTGTCGGTAGACAACTTGTTTTATGACTAAATCTGTGAAATTTAACATAACTATCAACATCTAAAAAGGTTACAGAGGGCGATCCTTATTTTTTTCACGATGCAGCTTCCATCATAGATTTTAGAATTGCTGGACGTATTCTGTTTCTGAGAGTGGTGGAGAATGATTTGATACATCCAGCATCATAGGCAGCAGGTAGAAGTGGAGGCCTGGGACCCCAGACTTGGAAGGGGCTGCGCAGAGGGAGTTCTTTTGCCTGCTCTGGTATCACAGGGGCCCCCTTGTTGCTGGGAAATTTGCGTGGATCCTAGAGAAGGAAGAGGAGGAGACAAAGAAATAAAGAGCTGGTGCAGTTCTTGTTCCCTGCATTGGAATGACTTAGTCTAACCCTGACCAGCTACAGCTTGTATCTCACAGGAGATTACACCCTCGGCTTTTGTTCCCGGTAATAAAGGAAATTTCTCGTCTAATACCCTGCATGCCACATCTGTCTTTTAATGCCTTTGAAGTTTGGGCTACCGCATTTCCTGAAAACTGCGAGGTTTTGTAAAGGGGAAGGAGGGGCTGTTTGGCAGGAAGTCTGTTCCAATCTATTTGGTGTAAAGTTAAATATGCACGTTTCTTTAGAGTCCCTTTTGAAGCCCCATCCTTCTCTTAGAAGCTTTTGTGATACGGAAGCAGGGAGGGGAGGGATGAGGGAGAAATATTTCCAGGAGGGGTTTTCAGATGAAGTAGGATCCTCCTACCTGGTCTCTACCTTCTCAGCAGGACACAAATTACTGCTTCTGAGAGAGAAACTCACATGCCAGCCTGGGTGGGGGCTGAAGTTTGAACCAAGGGGAGGCCTTGGTCCCGGAGATAATTAGTACAGTGTTGTAAGGAATTCATGTTAAATTGTCTTTGGATATGGTATTTCCATATCTGCAATTGCAGTCTGGAGAGAAAAAAATATTCATTTGCTGCTCCAAACCTATGGGCAGATATCCAGTCATTTCTTTAAAAAAATTGAGAAGGAAGAAACGGCCAGTTCCCCTGGGGATGCAGAGAGCTCCGTCTGGGCGTGCTGGATCCGGGTTTCCCTTGTCGTGGCGGCATCTTGGCAGTCTGCTTCCGAGCGGAGGGCTCACGTCCCGGAGCGCAAGGTCGTGGAGCTCTGGAGGCTGCTTGGTTTCCAGCACAGCAGGTGCTCACTACCCTGCGTCGGCCACGGGGTTGGGTCTGTCTTCTTCACCAGTAACAGGTGCGATGATTGGCGAAACTGCCCCTGTACCTTAGGGGACCAACCAGGAGCAGTGGCTGCAGGGGGAGCTCGCCCAGCGTCTCCTATGTCGGGACAGAAGTGGTGGCCGAGGTCTTACCTTGACCAGCGTCAGGGTGGAGGGAGGACTGTGTCACCTGCAGACCACCACTGTTTCCTGCTTCCGAAGTTTAGTGATTTCGCTGTTTACTTTCGTCCAGAGTGTCAGTTCTGGAATATTGGGTCCCCCTGGACCCAGATGGGCTGCATCGGTGATGCCGGGGGTCAGCTCACGCGGCCCGGCACCTGTGTAGGACTTAGGCCTGCGCCGCCTGTGTGCCCTGTCTGCAGAAGCCTCCGGAGACGGTGAATGCGAGGTGGCTGGGTGGGCCTAAGCCTCAGCGTAATCTCCTGCGACTATTCAATTAACTTCTAATGGGAAACTTCCTTGACCTTGTCTCCTGTCAGATTATAATTTCATAGCACACTGCATCAAAATTACAATGAACTGAGTGAGTAAAAATTAATGTTTGTCCAGTTGGGCTTTCCATGATAATAGGAAATTCCTTGTGCCGTCTGCTGAGGCTACGAGTGCGGAGAAACCAGGTCGATCATCTCACTTATTTTTAATGAGCGCAAATTTGAACAGCATCAGGTAGCTCAGAGCACCTGCCCACACTGGACTGGGCAGCTCTGGACTAGAGGCTCTGAGGAGATGGGGGCCAGGTCTGAATCTTCTGACCTTGCTCGCAGGCTGACCGTCGGCTAGTGGACAGCAGGGTGAGCCCGCTCTGTAGGCTGCTGCTTTGCCAGCCCGACCGCCTGCCACCCCTGCAAGGCCACGTACTTGACCCTCCCAGTGGACCCTTAATCCAGAGCCAGGGTGTCCACGGCCGCCAGCTCCTCCTGCGGTGCCGCAGCTCGCGTGCGTCTCCCCGGGCAGAGCCTGCGAGCCGGCCGCTAAGGATGGTGCAGTGACGGTCACTGCGCAGCAGCCGCCGAAGGGCCGGCCCCAGCGGACCGGCCATGCTCGGTGGCCGCAGCGATGAGAGAGGACACGGCGTGGGAGAGAATGACTGGGCGGGCGGGCGGCTCCTACCTTTGATGGTGTTGCCCGGGTGGGCAAACAGCGGCGGTCGCAGGAGACTGTGCTAGGTCCCTGCAGCCCGCTTTGTGCTGCCCCTTCTTCAGTGCTTGTCTTCGAAGCTCCCGTGTTTGCTCTGTCAAGGAGCAGACCTGGGATCACGGGCTCCAGATCCCCCGCTGGAGGCCGCGGCCGCCCATCCCCTTACTGCTCCGCGCGGGCCTCTGGCCGCCCCTGCTGGCTCCGCGCCGAGGCCACAATCAGAGCAGGTGCCGCTCAGTCCTGCGTCGGCGCCGTCCTCTGCCCAGCGCCAGCCCCCGCCTCGGGCATCACTGCGGTGGCTTGTTCTTCGTCTCCAGCAGAGAGCTCGATCTCCGCAGAGCCCCGCTGGCTCCCCTCGGTGGGCCTATCTTCCCGCGGCCTCTGGAAAGCTCCCTACATGGTGTTTGTGCCCCAAAGTCTGCCTCTCTTGGGTTCAGTCCTGTATCCCGAAGGACTTGAGCTCCTGAGGTGTTTGTATCACGGAGGTGCTTTCCAGTGTGCTGGTTCATGGCTGACCCTTTGCCTTATCTCTGAGAATCCCAAAGCAGCCTCCAGGCAGGCCAGTTGAGCTCTTGACTTGCAGACAAGCTCACTGCCCACCAGGCTCTCTGGCCCTGGGGCTCCCCAGCAGGGCCACCGTCCCTAGCGCTCCGCCTTCCCTGCACACTCCCGTCCCTGCACTTCCCCTGGCGGGTAAAGAAAACACTAAGTCTGTTTTCTGTGCAGAAGGCTGACCCAGGGGACTATTTTTAAAGTCTGGAGCTCAGTGGACAAGCAAGAGTAGAGCAGTGTAAGGCTGAGTAGGAAGGGAAAGAGCGATGATGGTCATCCAGGGAGGGGTGTGCTCCACTTAGAGTCAGCAGTTTGTCTGGAAAGGGGGAGAATCAGCCTCAGATGAAACACGGGAGGAGGAGGAGTGGCTGGGGAGCACTGACATAGCTGCCGGGAGCACTGACATAGCTGCCGGGAGCACTAACTTAGCTGCCGGGAGCACTGGCTTAGCTGCCAGGGAGCACTAGCTTAGCTGCCGGGAACACTGGTTTAGCTGCTGGGAGCACTAGCTTAGCTGGCGGCCAGGCGTGGAGGGTGGGTTTCGTTCCAGCTGCATTTGCAGCCCCCAGGCCTGGAGGGCGCACAGTGGCGCTTGTCTCCTGCTCACTGGTCTCGACACTTGACCGTGGTGCAGCCCTGTCCGGCCCCCTAGGCCACCTCGGGGCTCTCTTCCGCGGCTGCACAGCAAGCTGCTCTGCTCTTCCTCTGCCCTTGCATCCCCTCTGCTACTAGGGAGGAGGAGCTCAGGGCTCTTTTGATGGAATGAGAGGGAAAGAGTGTGGGCGGAGAAATCAGAGAAGAAAAACAAGCCTTTGCTCCCTTTTTGTGAGAACAGAGGGAGGTAAGAAAGAATGGAAGTTGCAGGGAGGTTTCGATGCCAGCAGGGTTGGAGGACGATGGCAAAGAAGGCGAGCCCGAAGCAGCACCGCCGTCCGCCTTCCAGTCTGCCATCGCCCAGCCTGGCCTCCGTGGCGCCTCATCTCCCTGCCCCGGTGTGTCCCTCCCCTCCTGCATCGCCTGGAGTGCCCATGGACACGTGCGACTGTCTCCCTCACTGCTCCAGCCCAGGCGCACCCACACGCTTAGTGAATTGCTGAGTTGCATGGACGGTGCCGAGAAACATGATCGCGTTCTCTGTCTCTTGGGGACATTCTTCCATCACCTGTAGCCCCCATCGCCTCCCAGTCTCCGTCAGCCTTGGCAAAATCAAGAGAGCCCATCTGTGTCCGGCCTTACGGACCAGTGATGTGATTCTTAGCAATTCAGCCCACCAGTCTGACATCAGTTTCCTCATTAAAAATGTTCCTGGTGACTCGAACTAGAATAGTCTGTAACGAAGGCCTCTTCTAGCTCTGAATTCAGGGGATGACCAAGAAAGAAGGAAATGGAAGAGGTTATGGGCAAGTCTCATTATCTCAGCGAGCAGAATGGATGAGCTGGACCAGCCTTGGGCAGAAGTGAGGCCACTGTCTGCCTCCTAGAAGATGACCGAGGAGGCTGGGGGCCAGCACAGTCTGATGTCCTGCTTTCTCTCTGCTGTTTCAGTAAACGGTGTCGATGTGGTTTCATCCACTCAAGGCTTGCGCTAGAGAATGAAGGGACATGAGGGCAGGATTTGCTGCCCTAAAGGGTTAAATTCTTGTACCCTTCCTAGTTGTTCATGTGCCTCCCCTCCCCCCAATGACCTCAACAAATGGTGACTTGGGGTTTCTGCTAAATCCGCCCAGTGCAGCTGAGGATTAGATCTTGCTGTTTCTATTCCACAGGTAACACGAGGTGGTTGATTTCAGACACTGGTGACCCGAAATCGTGGCTAGAAATTGCAAAGAACAGACAAAATCTTTGGTGGGAATGAAGTCAGGGAGGTGAGGACTTTGGTTTCTCCAAAGGAGGAGGCTGCTGATTTCTCCAACTTTAGAGATGCTCCAGAGAAGACAAACTCTCTCCAAGGGCTGATAGATTTTTTTCCCCCCAAAACCATGTGGCTCGTGTCTTTTGAACTCAGGGAATTATTTCCACATAGGAGGAGTCTTGCCTCAGAGTGTGAGGTATACCAGACTGTGCCTGGTATACAGTCAGCACTAAATAAATGGCAGAAGCCACACTGTTGTTGCTGCTCAGGACAGACACATCACTGAGGAGAGAGCCTGTGTCTCACGCACTGGCATTTGCTCGTGTGTGAGCACGTGGTTGTCGGCAAGGCGGCTGGTCTTCTGTTCCCCTGGTGAAGGAGACTCTATTTCAAAAGTGGTGTTATGGGGTGCATTGCAGCTCAGGTACTCTGACACCTGTGTAAGTCAGCACCCTTGCCCTGCTAGGTCATCTTCCTTCCTCCCTTCCTCCCTTCCTCCCTTCCTCCCTCCCTCCCTCATTCCCCTTTTCTTTCCCTCCCTCCCTCCCTCTCTCCCCCTCCCATGGAAACCTCACTATGTAGGGTTCTTGCTGGATGCTAGCGATATAGCAGGAAAGACACGGGGTCCTGCATTCATGGTGGATGGTTCAACAAAATTTAGCGTGGACAGGGGCAATGCAGCGGGATTAATTAGCCTGGACGGGACCGGAGTTCAGGTGGGACTCAGAATACAAGGACCTGCCTCGTCCATCTCTGCAGGGGGAGGGGACCAAGTGTCCCGCTGCAGGTCAGCGGGTCATCTTCCGGGTGAGGAACTTGCTTCCAGCGCTGCCGGCCCCCTCCCAGGCCCCTCCCCCTCCCCTCCCCCTCCCCCAAGGACGATGCCCTTGCTTGGCACCTCCTCCCCCAGCCCTGCCCCCGTGCGCGGCCTGGCTCTCCCCACCAAGTCCATAAACCTGCTCTCTGTGCAGGATCGATGCTCATTTACAGCTGCTAATGCATTAATAACGGGAACGTCCCTGGCCGTGACCTACCTGAGTCATTACACACTAATCATCGGAGGCAATTTCGAGCAGATTGACTGGTGGTCCGCGTCCTCCCCGGCGTCCAGGCAGGAGGACACGCCGCTGCCTCCGCAGCCCCGAGCAGATGGCCCGAGAGCGTGATGGCGCTGCAGTGGGCGCGGGCCGGGCGCCAGGAAGGGCTCTCCCTGTCTTGCATGCAAAGCTGCCCCGCTCACCCAGGGGTTCTGCTTCAGGGCTCGACTCACGTTCTGGAACAGACGCCAAGCTCCCCCCGACCTTCTCTGTGCCCACCTGAAACTTACCACACCGGCAGCTCTCTGAAGACACTTGGAAAATGAGGTTCCCCTGCTCCTGCGCCACCCTCCGCTGCCCCGTGCCGGGAAGCGGGCTAATCGCGGTCCGGCTCGTCCGTGCGGCCCGCTCCGCACGTGGCCCAGGCGGGCGCCGCAGGCTTGTGCTTCGGCGTCGTGATTCCTCCGCTTGCTGTTACCTGAGCATCCTCGGCCCGTAGCCCAGGACGAAGGCTGTGCCATCCGTCCCCTGGTGGCATTTGGCCCCTTTATGATGGACTCTCTAGCACTGTTCCCGCCAGAGTTAATTACTCAGGATTCGGAGTTTGCTGCCCAGGGGTCACTTCCTGAGGATCAGCACCCCAGGATAGAATTCTTCAGGCCACGGCCACGAGCATCTTTCTGGCTTTGGGGGCATAGCGCCCGATCGTTGTTTGGGTGGATGGTGCTCATTAACGGCCCGTGGTCTTCTGGGGCTTCTGCTCTGAGCTGCCTGGTTTATTTCCCCATGATGAGGACTCAGAATAGGTTTCAGAGGTGCTCAGCAGCAGCGCTTGGGAATAGCAGTCTGGTCGGATCTTTCCCTTCGAGGGACTCGCGGAAGAGAACGAGAACAGAGAAGGTCGGAGCCATGGCTCTGTGGCAACGCCCTCCGCAGGGGCGGCCTTGGGGCCCTTTCTGAGCCCCGTGTAACTCAAGACCCACCTTGTGACTGACTGGAGGTGGGGTTCAGGCCGTTTCTGGAGAGTAGGGGTGCCCTGAGCCCCCATTGCTGTAGCCGTGGTTTTGTGAGTAAGAACTGGCAGTGCCTTGTGTTCTCAGTTCATTTGGGGGCCAGGGTCCTCTGCTGCGCCTGGAACGCCAGCACGAAAAGTTTACCAGGGCCCAGCGGGCTAGGACCAGCCAGCTGTCTTCTCCCCGCTGCGTGCCAGGGGCCCGCCAGTCTGTATTTAGATTCCGGCCAAGGAAGCCGCAGTTCTGGTGAAAAAGCAGAGATGTTCAGACAAAACCAGGATGCAAATCGTGACGCGTGTCTGGCCATGTCTGCAAATTTGAGAACATTTCTTAACCTTTCTCAGTCTCAATTTCCTCCCCTGTAATGAGGATGGCAAGGGAGACCCAGAGGCTGCTGGTGGAGGTGAAAGACAATTTCCTTTGGGGGAGGGTGTGGCTGGGAAGCCTGGGATGGAGAGAGGGAGCTCGGGCGAGGTCGACTCCGCCCAGGAGAGCAGCAAAGGTGAGATCTCGTTGGGGTGCTGAAGAGGAAGGGGGCAGTGAGCCAAGAGGGTTCTTCTGGCCAGCACGGACAGCCAGGAGGTGGGAAGGAAGCTGGGGAGCTGTGAAGGGAGGGTCCCACACAATTATGGGCTGTCACAAAATGAAGCCCTCTGACTTCCTGTGGTCTGGTCCTCCACTCTGTCATTCCGCTCGTCTCCCCCCAAGAATAAAACAAAACTGTTCTCTCAGATCACTTCTGTGCACTGCGTGATTGAGAGCTAATGTTTTATGGGGGTACAACATGGTCTGGATTCTGCTGGGGTCCCTGGGTACAAAGCATAGAACAGGTTCTGTCTGTCTGTTTATCGATCTATCTATGGTTCACCCATATACCCATTCACCCATCTACACACACATCCATCCATCCATCCATCCATCCATCCATCCATCCATCCATCCATCCAACCATCCATTCATCCATCCATCCATCCATCCATCCATCCAACCATCCATTCATCCATCCATCCATCCATCCATCCATCCATCCATCTGTATCCATTTGTCCATTACCATCCACCCATACACACACACACACACACACACACACACACACACACACACTCATCTGTATGTCATTCAAGGTAACAGTGAGTGGGTTGGAAATGTGCCCTAGGCCAGGCTGGGGCTAAGCATGTTACCTGCATCACTTCACTGCACCCCCCAATGCCTGGGGAGGCATCCTGCCAGCTCCCGTGTGGTCCTGAGGGACCAGGTGTGAGCACAGGGAGGCTGGGCTGGGAGGCCAGAAGTTTTGGCTCCATACTGGGTCACACACTAAATTCTTTCTCTCTGCAGGACCTGGGTCTGATGTGCACAGGGGGTTATAGATTTCATCTACAAAATGGTGGCAAGGACTCTTGGCTTCTGTGGGGACTTGCCATGTCTACAGAGCTCAACTAATATCTAGATTATTTTTATTGCCGTGCTTCTCCCAAGGGGAGATGAAGCTGATGTCTGGGATGCTCAGAGATAAATGGATTTCCTTCCTCTTCCTCTTCTCCATATAAAGAAAGAGCAGGGCCTAGGAAGTTCATTTCTCTAAGAAAATCCCAACCCAGACCTTCTCTGTGGTGACCAGGGACTATGCATTAAAAAGACTTTTGTTTGCAAAGGCAAAGCAGACCTCCACCAAGAGTCACGTCTCTAATCCTGGGGCCAACATGCCCATAGCCTCAAAGTACTCTGACCGTCCACCAAGGGGTGACTGTGCTGTAGGTGACGTCTCATTCCAAGAAAATAAAAAAGCAAAGGTGAAGGAATAAGCAACTGAGTTGTGCCTTTGAGAATATATAATATTGCAGGTATCTTATTTATGTTAATACTTTATTCTGCATATATGTATTGTATAATCTATACATATTTTTGTATATATGGTTTAATACTACAGATGTTGAAATATTTTATAAAGAGTTATGGGGATGGGGAAGTGAAAGAAAAATATGATTATTTCAGACCAGAGTAGAAGAGAGATTATTCTGAGCATGGTGGTGGCTGACACAAGTTGTAAGCTCCTTGCACCCAAGCAAAGTCTCTGGGGATGGGACAGAGCTTTGGGGCCTTTTGAAGAGTTAAAATAGGTGTGCTTGGAAGGAACAGAGTAAAGAGCAGGGATGTTGAAATGGTAGCCATCAAAGTACAGATTTCAAGTTTTGTCTGAAGTGTCATGGGCAGCCATGATTATACTTTATGTTTTTAAAAATATTATTCTGGTTACTATACTGAAGAGGACTTGGACAGAGGCAAAGTGGAAGCAAGGAGAACAGTTACAAAGTGTGTTGAAATAGTCTGAGAGGAAGGGATGACTTTGACTTGGAGTGGGTTTGTGAGTGTGGAGATGGAAAGAAGTTCAAGTTCTATCTATCTATGTACCTACCTACCTACCTACCTACTGTTCATCCATATAGCCATCCATTTATCCACCCATCCATCCATCATCCACCCACATCCATCCATCCATCCATCCATCCACATCCATCCATCCATCCATCCATCCATCCATCCATTATCCACCCACATCCATCCATCCATCCATCCATCATCCACCCACATCCATCCATCCATCCATCCATCCATCCATCCATCCATCCATCCATTCATCCATCCATCCATCATCCATTATCCACCCACATCCATCCATCCATTCATCCACCCCCGCACCCACCCACCCATATGTCCATCCACCCATCCACCTGCCACCCCCTCACCCATCACCTACCATCATCATTATTCAAGATTGCAAAAATCCACTCTTTTGCTCCATTTTTTTGGTGCATCAGTGACCACCATCAGGATATTCTAAGTCTTGCAGCAATCAGGAAGCTGATTTTGTTTTATTTTTGTTTTTGATTTTATTTTTTGCCCTGAGAATGAATAAATCATTTCTCTTCCCTTATTAAAGTTTGCTTGGAGCCAATCCTGTTGGTTCCGCCTTTCCCTTTGCTGCTGTCCCTGGCTTTACCTCAGATGACACCGTTTGCTTTACGTAAGTCCCTTGTGCATTGAAGGCTGGCATTCTTAATGGTGCTGTCACCTGCGTTACAACAGGTGCTGAAAGATCCAGGCGATGCCTGCAGGAGATGGGGCCATCACAGCAGTTTCTGTAACACCAATGGGGTGTGAGGTAGCAGGGAAATAATTAGTTTAGTTAGACGTAAACGCAGACGAATGAAGACGCCACTAATATGTGGATGCCTGAAGGAGGGGTGGCCTCCTTCAGCCTAGATTTCAGGGAGAATAATTGAATCAATAGCTATGAAAATGAAAGCAATATTAAGAGACTTTTTGTGGCCACGTAGAAGGCAGACAGAGCTCAATTCAATCAACATGCATTTACTGAGTGCTTATTATGTACCTGTCACTGCGTGAGGCATTTTAGCCAAACTAAAAGAGAAAAATAATTGCAAGACATAAATAAGACTTTACACTCTCCACGGGGAGTTAAGATTTCAGAACATAGGAATGCTCCAAGCATATATTAGAAAGGTTGAGTAGCAATTGTGAGCTATGTTAACAGGCAAAGCTGTTAGGGAGAGCGGGTCTAGCAGGGACTGTCAGAGACCCGAGCGACTCCGTGGCTGTGGTTAATTTACTTAACCTGCTGACCATCATCGGTTCTGTCCTGTATAAAATACTCATGCCACAACATGCAGTGCCATTACGTCCTCACACGCACATGCACACTCACAAGTGTGCACATGTTCACAGATCTAAGTCAGATCTCCTCCGGGCTGCGTGGCCGGAGGGTGGGTGGAGAACGTGCCCGCCACGGGCCTCTTGGTTTTTAGGTGCTTACTGTTTTCTCTGAATGTTCTAGGTATTTAGAGAACATTCCAGATGTTCAGAGAAGAGTAAGTCAGCATCAACCGTGGCATGGACTGAGAAGGGAGTAGGTGTTGGAGAAGGTCAGAGATCCATCTTCCGTGGGGCACACCAGCTTTTTCTGCAAATGCTGTGTAGTGTGGACAAATGTGTAGCGTGGACAGGTGTATAGTGTGGACAAGTGTGTAGTGTGGATAGGTGTGTAGTGCGGACAGGTATATAGTGTGGACAGGTGTGTAGGGTGGACAGGTGTATAGGGTGGACAGATGTATAGCATGGGCATGTGTGTAGTGTGGACAGGTGTGTAGCGTGGACAGGTGTGTAGCATGGACAGGTGTATAGTGTGGACAGGTATGTAGTATAGACAGGTGTGTAGGGTGGACAGGTGTATAGTGTGGACAAGTGTGTAGTGTGGATAGGTATATAGTGTGGACAGGTGTGTAGGGTGGACAGGTGTATAGGGTGGACAGGTGTATAGTGTGGGCATGTGTATAGTGTGGGCATGTGTGTAGCGTGGACAGGTGTGCAGCACGGACAGGTGTGTAGCGTGGACAGGTGTGTAGCGTGGACAGGTATGTAGTGTAGACAGGTGTGTGGTGTGGGCAGGTGTGTAGTTTGGGCAGGTTGCTGTGTGTGCTGCAGCCCACGGGCCAGTCGGGCCCCAGAGAAACCGCACGCAGAGAGCTGCTGTCCGTGTCCTCGCCCCTCCCTCTCTCCTGTGTTCACTCAGGTTGTGTGAAGGCTGCTTTTCGCATCTATTTCTCATTTTTTAGTCCCAAGATTTCTTCATTTCTGGTCTGATTTATTTTTTTTTATGATGGTTTTTTAAAATCTCTATCATCACAACTTTTCTTTAGTCTTATGGTCTTTTATAGAATTTGTCTATTTTTCCACTACCTTCTCATCATTGGTTTTTCAGAGTAGTGTTTTTTAAAGGATTTATTTTTATTTATTTATGCATACAAGAGCTGGGGTGCAGGCCAGAGGTGTGGGGGGGGGTGAGAGGACTCAACAGGGACAGAGTGGGGAGCAAAACAGGTGGAGCTACTGAAATGCACTGCCGAGGGGAGCAGCGGGGAGACAGGAGGGGTCTGCTGCGCCCTGTGGGAAGCTCCCTGGCTGGGGGTTGTACTCTTGCTGCAGTGGCGGGTGATAACTTCATAGCACTGAGACTTTAACCCCTGTGCCACCAGGGAGGCCCCATTCATAGTAATCTTTATGGCATGGCCCAGCCGATTCTATACATCTGAAAATACTTAAGATTTAAAAACTTAAAAAAAATTCAGAAATAGGTACAGATATTTGTTGTACATAGTGACACATTTGTAGTTAATAAAATAGATGACACATTCATAATTAATATCTCTCAGGCATTATAACTGCTTTTCAAAAGAGCCATGAGTAAATGCTTTAGAAATCTGTAGTTCCACATGCCACCTTGTCAGTTCTATTATTTATCCATTAAAAGAAAGAGATATTTCCTATCGCGAGCTGATTTCCTACTTCCTCTTTTGCTGGAGAAATATAAAGAAAGTCACTCGGGCTTACCTTTTAACGGACTAACTATTTAATCGTCCAAGGGTCAAAGAATAATTACAATGAATTAAGATCACTCTGCATCGTAGAGTGGGGGAAAAGGAACCCTCATGGTCAGCTCAGAAGGGCTTTTCTAGAGATGACTGGAATGCTGAATAGATTTGCTTTGATTCAAGAAGGAAATAAGAAACTAGAGAGGAGATGCGAGTGTTTCTTTAGGGCTGTTGAGAACCAGCCAGTGGTTCCCAGAAAGATGCAGCTTTATTAAAAGTCAGCGAATGGGCTGGGTTGGTCCTGGTGCACTGAGAACTAAGACTCCGGCAATCTCAGCTCTGGGTATCTGGGTCGGGACGTAAGGAGTCTTGTGTCGAAGCTTAGTGAAATAAAGACAGAGGACAGGCAAATAGATTTCTCCTTGCTTGCCAATTCTGATTAGGAAAGGCTCCCTGTAGTTTTGTTAAGAAGAATTCATCTGAGCTCAGCTGGAGAGGCCGATGATTGATTAGCAATGTCTTCCAGGGGCAGAAGAAGGGGGGGGGGTGTCGCCGAGTGAGCCAAGTCTTCTGCTCTGCCCCGAGAGGAGAACTTTCCTCCCCGTGGTCAGGGACGGGGAGCTGGTTGCTTCCAAAGACTGGGCGGGTAAGTAGCAGGATGATTTCATTTCATGTTACTGTCAGGCTGGAGGGAAAGATGACATCTGAGAGTCTCGGGAGAAAAGTCACTGTGGAGTTGGGAATCCCCATCAGCATTTCTAACCAAATTCCTTCTCAACACCATGGTTTAATTGGAGGAAAAATTGTTCAGGGAATACCGTTCGATGGGGTTTAATCAATTTATGCTATTGGATTCTGCTGCAGATTACATTGTTCGACACGCAGACCGGGAGCCTTGCATTTCAGGGAGAGGCGATTCAAAATGGTAGGCAGTGGCCTTGGAGTGGTGTTCTCCTTTTCAAATCTGTGGGGCCCCAGGTGGAAGGCTTTGGCGCTGGGCCCCACTGCCTCCTTCCTGCCTCTCTCCGAGCAGATGCCTCACCCGAGAAGGGAGCCAGCATAAGGAAGCGGCCAGCAAGTGCTGCTGGTGAATGCAGCCAAGGAAAGTGACATTTCCTTAACCGACCCTATTAATCATAATACAAGCCTAATAAATAGGAAAATAAAAAATAAATAAAAATGGAAAATGTGTCATCAAACGCCGCAACCTGCCTGTGATGTTTTACGGAGTTAACACTACTCGGGGAGCACCCCTGGTTCTCAGAGAGGACGCAGCGGGGAGACAGCCAGGAGCAGCAGCGAGAGCATGGGCTCAAGCAGCCCCCATCGGTGAAGACAGCCCAGGGCAGAGATTTTGATCTCTCTGAGCCTTGCTCTCCTTACTTTCAAAAGCCACAGTTTCTCTAAAAACTGCTATCAGAAGCAAATGTTCTGGTTGACGTGACAGTAGTTTTCTTAGCTGAACATACACAGAAGTGTAAGTAGCCGCACGAGAAGACCAGACTCTGCAGAAGGTCAGTGAAGATGTGGAATGTTCTGTGTGTAGCCTGAGACTGGAGAAGATCTATAGCATGTGACTTCAAAGCTGCTTGGAGCCTGGTTAGACGTATATCCTATTTGATAAATATCAAATTCAATAAACACCATTTCTCGAAAGTCTACTAAGTGCAAACTCCTTTCCCAGTTTTCTTTTGCAATGGAGAGCCACTTACAACACAATCCCTAACTTCAGATTGCATCGGAAAGGCATTTTTCTATCTGACCCAGTTTTTGAATCCCAAACGTTTAGAGCATTTCTATTACTCAGGAGTTTCTTTCTATGGGGATATGGTATAAGTGCCTGATTTATTTACCTGTATTATGATCTTGTGCATTTCTTTTTTTTTAAGATGTATTTGTTGATGCATACTAGAACTGGGGTGTAGGCCAGAGGTGTAGGGGGTGAGAGGATTCACCAGAGACAGAGTGGGGAACAGAACAGGTGGATCCACTGAAGTACACTGCTGAGGGGAGCAGCAGGGAGACAGGAGGGGTCTGCTGCGCCCTGTGGGTCAGCTCCCTGGGGGGGGATCAAACTCCTGCTGCAGTGGCTGCCGATAGCTTGATAGCGCTGTGTCTTTAACTCCTGTACCACCAACAAGGTCCCGAACTTGTGCGTTTTTCCAGATGCGCCCTGTGGCAATCCACTGTCATTTTCCTCCCCCAATAATACCAACCCCTTTTGTCTGGTGGTCTCCTGTAGAGGTGTCTTCAGAGAAGGGATGGGCAAGTCTTGTGTCTTCCCCGCAGCGCTGGTTACTGAGAAGTGGACCTGGGATGAGGGGTGTGAATCGCAACCTTTTATGTGACAAGCCAAGGTCACACCAGCAGACCCCACCTGGAGCAAGCCTGAAAGGGTTGCTGAGAGTGGAACGGGGCTGGGAGGGTTTGTCCTGGGCTGGGAGTCGAGGTGGCGAGGCCTATGAGTGGGCAGCCACAGAGAACTAGCAGTCCATCCGCCAGCAGGGCACTACTGGACCCACACTACATGCAGCTGGCGGAGGTGGCACGTGGGTTCAAGGGACACTGCCACATGGGCTGTCCCACGTAGGGTGCCTGTTGCTCTCCGATTAATGAATGTCTTGGGCCTCCCTGGTGGTGCAGGGGTTAAATCTTAGCCTATGAAGCTATTGGCAGCCACTGCAGCATGAGTTCGATCCCCGGCCAGGGAGCTTCCCACATGGTACAGCAGACCTCTCCTGTCTCACCCGCTGCTCCCCTCAGCAGTGTGTTTCAGTAGATCTGCCTGTTCTGCTCCCCACTCTGTCTCCGGTGAATCCTCTCACATCTCTGTCCTACACTCCAATTTTTGCATCCACAATAAGGAAATCTTGAAAAAAAGAAATGTTTTAGGGAGGACTAAATAACCAATTGGCACCATCTGCCTTTACAAGATCATCTTTGTGAAGAAACATTGGAAAGTAACAAGCAGAGAACACATAAGGAAAAGGCCCCAGCTGGAGAGGAGTTTCCTCTTTCTGAGGGTCCCTGCAAAGGCATCTGCCACATCTCCCTGGTGGGCCCAGGCCCCTGGCACCAGCTCGCCCATGTAAGGAAGGCCACGTGCTCTTAGCTCAGCCCCAATTCAGGCCGACTCTCTACGTGGGTAGCATTTTCGTCAAGCATCAGAAAAGCAAGGTTTCTGTTCTGCTTTGTTTCTAGTCTCCATGAGGTATGGACAACACTGGGCATTTTAACTCAGAAGTCTGCATTCCGCGTACCAGAATCTTCACGGTATCATGATATATATTAGCTGTGACAACAACAAGGCTTCTCCACTGGTCATTAAATCTAACATTCTACGAGTATTTCATTACCCCCACCCCTCCGTTGAAAGCCTTCCCGCCGCAACACACAGACACAAACAGCTTTCTTTGTTCCATAATTATAACCTTTTCAAAAGATCATGCCAAGAATACCTCTCTGTTCTATCACATTACTGCTCTGACAACTTAACGTGCCTTATTGGGGTGCTGTCCTTGACAGTTTTTAGCTTCTCATGCAAAAACTCAGGGTGTACCTACACAGGAATGTAACTTTTTTTAAAAAAGATTTTTTTTTGTTTATTTATGCATACAAGCTGGGGTGCAGGCCAGAGGTGTGGAGCAGTGAGAGGATTCACCAGAGACAGAGTGGGGAGCAGAACAGGCAGATCGACGGAAATGTACTGCTGAGGGGAGCAGTGGGCGAGGCAGGAGAGGTCTGCTGCGCCATGTGGGAATCTCCCAGGCCAGGCATTGAACCTGCGCCTGCAGCTTCTGACAACTCCACAGAGCAGCGCTTAACCCGTTGCACCCCCAGGCAGGCCCAGGAATCTAACTTTTTAAATGGTGTGTAACTTTGAGTTTTATTAATATTTAAGTTTGAAAACTTCAGCCTTCTACAGAATAAGCAAAGACTAACTCTCCTACGGTGAACATCAGGGTCAAAAATCCCTGTTAAACTTAGTCACTGATGAAATCTGAGTCCTTGCTTTCTTTAAAGAGGCTAGACATTCCTAGCAGTGGATCCCTAGCAGTGTAATTCTGAATCACTCTTCTGTCAAGACACAAAATGGCACCCAAGAGGACTGAAAAAGCAAATTCTTCAACAAACCAACCGATCAAAGATGGCGACCATTATCGTTGATGTTCATTTTCAAGAGCACAGAAAATCTCAAACCCTATAGAAATTGATCAGAATGCACTTACTGTTGGCTTTTGAGGTAGGTATACAATAAATATTCTCTTCATTGACTGATTAAGCCAAGAACTGATAACACAGGAGGGTGGAGGCAGACCTAGTGGAAGGGGTGATGCATGCCCATAGCCACAGCAGGCTGAAGTTATCCCAAACCCAGGGACAAACACACATGCCTTCAGAGAAGAGTCAGGATGAGAGGGCAAATGAGTAGAAATGTGTGCGAGTGCAGAAAAAATGATGGCAATGCAAATTCCACTGGTTCGTTAATTTAGTATTTTACTGGGCACCTACTATAGGCCAGGCCTGGTGCTGCTGAGGAAGAAGACCCCATAGAGTTATCAGATTTCCAGGAATTGAGATGTCTCCTGAAAGGTGGGACTTTGATGCCAAAGCCAGGGACACGCCTTGCGGACCAGCATGAGCCGATCGCTCCAGACTGGAGGAAGCACTGCACGTGTGGGCCGCAGCAGGACTGCGGGGTCGTGGACTGGGGCCATCTGTGTATTGGCCAGCACGAGGGGGCTCCCTTCTGAGCCTGGATGGGGGAACAAAGTAACATCAGACAGATCAGCAGGCGAAACCCTTCTCCCCCCCTCAATGTAATAGGGTATGTATGGGGCCTCCCTGGTGGCACAGCGGTTAGGCGCTGCGCTGTGGAGCTGTTGGCAGCGGTGGCGTGAGTTTGAAGCCCAGCCAGGGAGAATCCCACATGGTGTGGCAGACCTCTCCGGTCTCCCCCTCAGCAGTGTACTTCAGTCACTCTGCCTGTTCTGCTCCCCACTCTCTCTGGTGAACCCTCTCGCCGCCCCATGCCTCTGGCCTGTATCCCAGCTTGTATGCATAAGTATATAAATCTTTAAAAAAAATAAGATACGTATGGAGAACTTCTGTAGCTGTAACTTCTAAAGAAAAATGGGCTGGAGATGTGTATCCTGCTTTTAGGAACCCGAGGTGCCAAGGAGAGGGAGAGAGACTCACAGGATGGACAGCAGGGGTGAGCTCATCTCCACTTTGAGGGTAAAGACGAGATTCTCAGTGGGACCTGGACACCTGGATAAGACCCCCCCACCATAGGTGTGGAGTGCTGGTGGCCTGCTTGACTCTGGAAGGGCCTCCCTGCTGCCCTGTGGGGAGGAGGAGGAGAGCTGCAGATAAAGGGAGACCTGCTGGGAGCTCCTTGGGCTCCTTGGGGAGGACGGGGAGTGATAGGCTGGCACAATGCAGATGGGCAAATGTACATTGTATTCCATGGTTCCATGGTAGGAGCCACATGAAATTAGCAATTAAATCAGAAACGAGGGAAAATGGGGACTCCTGTGCTTTTGGTTTTTAATGGAGAAGACCACAAGGTTCCGATTTGAGACATGGGTGAGCATGGATTGAAGTAGCCCTTGCAGCGATGCCCAGCGAGGTCTGGGCTTCAGGATACTCGGCCCATCTGTGTCTTCCAAATTGAACATTTACTCCTCCAAATGCTTTGAGAAATGTCTTTGGTGTTTGACAGATCTCTCCTCTGCGTATCTTCAGCCTTGGAGATAGAACCTTATCAGGGCTGCTGTTTTGTGCTTCTCATGGCCTTCTCCATGCTAATCACCTTGACATTTTGTATTCATTTGGTGTGAGAGAGGCGCCTTATCCTGCATTGATGGGGACACTTGTTTCTAATGAGAAATCTGATGAAATCAGGTGCTTTGAATACAGAGCATCTGCAAACTTTTGTAGCTTTTTAATTCTCCTGAAGTTTGTTTCTTCCTCTCAGGAGAAGACCATGGCTGGTTGCGATGCAGAAGTACATCTGATAGTGATTTCTGTCTGATAAGGATTTTACTTGAAAATCCATCAAAAGGGAGAAGTGACATTTTCAACCAGGAAGATGGGAAAATAAGTATCGGTCTGTCTTGAGGTCTCACACCTCTCCTCCACTCTGTTCTTTTCACAAAAGATCATCTCATCAGAAATTCAGAAAAAAATGGCTTTTCATTCTTAGTCTCATTTTCTGACATTCTTACTCTAAAAGTCATTATTAATGGAGAAAACTCTGCCTATTAGGTAATCCATGCCTTCCCTCAGCCTGGTGGTATTTCATTATCATTTAAATATGCCACCCACTGCTCCTTCTAAAACCTTTTGAATGGAGGGTCGTTAGTAGATTTTTTCCCCCTAAATTATGCTCAGCAGTTGCTGCAGCAAGATGGTCTCCAGTGAAGCTCTTTCTACATTGAAAAAGTGAAGTGGGGATTGAGATAATTATCTGGATAATTCAGCCTCCTGTTATCTCCCTTGAAACGGAGCCTGCTTCACCTCCTCCCTTTCTTCCTTTCATCCCGTGTGGATTATCTTTGCCAAAGAAAGGCACCCCTGCTTCCATGCTGCCTCCAGAATACGGTTTTTTAAAAAACGTATTTCGAAGTGCCAGCTATTTTTTCAAGGCATGTCAAACTTCTAATGTTACATTTGAAAGCAGGACGCAGCTTGTGACTTGGATCAGCCATCTTTCCCAGTCATTTCAGGGGATTAATTCTCTGTTTCCAGGTGTAAGATTCCCTTTGGACTGAGGATTACTCACTCAGAACCTAGACTTTTTCTTCATTCTTAAGAATCGCAATCCCCCTGAGAATGAAAGATGTTTCTTCTAATGTAAATTGCTGGAGGTTTTCAGAGAGCTGTTTAGAATGTGGGGGCTGGCACACTCTAATTCTACTGTCAGCAGAGTCCCCTCTGCTGGGCAACCCACAGGAAGGACATGGTCTGTGGTTCTTGATCGTCACTTCCCACACTCAAGGTGGCGGACCTCGGACATGGACACTATCAGAGAGGACTGACTTCTGGGGCAGCCACTACCTGGTCTTACCCAATCTTTTCAGACCTCAGGTCTTTCCCCTATAAAATAGGAACCATCAGTTCCCTCACTTACAGGGCTTTGATGATGCAGTGAGCCATTGGAACAATGAAGACCCTGGGAACAAGTGAAGCCTTCTCCTGTCCACCTGCCTCCCTGTTTCCCTTAAGTAGAACCTGTAGTCACCTGATGTTTTCTTCATCTGAGTCCTACAGAGGGGGGGAGAGAATCCCGGACTGAGTGTACACTGGGGGTCAAAAATGCATCCTTTCCCTTGTTGGGACCCAAAAGAAATCACCCCACATTCCTCTGGGTTCTTGCAGGCAAAAAAACAAGCATCAGACAGAGACAAGAAAAAGCCAAAAACAGCTTAAGAGCCACGTGCTCACCTCCTGTGTGCTCAGGAGGAGGCCCAGTAACGTGAGCGACCCCTGCACTGGCCGCAGATGCCTCCGGAAAGAGCCAAGTGGAAGGCAGAGAAGGCTGGGGAAGGTCAGTAGGGGAGGTTACCAGGGAAGGCTCCAGAAGGTGGGCGGGACCCATGTGCAGATTTCAGCTCCGCCTTCTCCTTTGTGAAGGGTCAAGCACATTAGCTCATCCTCTACAGTGAGGCGACACTCTCCAGGGAGAGAGCATCTCCTGTGTGCACTAAGTCTCACCCCACCTTTGGGACTCCTCCCAGGAAATAAACTTCTTGCTGAAAAGACATATTTTGGGGTGGCAGACTTTTTGCTCCCCTCCACCCTCAGGCAGCTTACCCTGTAGAAGAACAATTGGGGGGCCTCCCTGGAGGCGCAGCGGTTAAGCACTGCGCTGTGGAGCTGTGGGCAGCTGCGACGTGAGTTCGACGCCCGGCTGGGGAGATTCCCACATGGCGCAGCAGACCTCTCCTGCCTCGCCCGCTGCTCCCCTCAGCAGTGTATTTCTGATCTGCCTGTTCTGCTCCCCACTCTGTCTCTGGTGAACCCTCTCACCGCCCCACGCCTCTGGCCTGTACCCCAGCTTGTGTGCATAAATAAAATAAATAAATAAATCTAAAAAAAGAAGAAGAACAATTGGAATGTAACATGTAAGGAAGTGAATGTTACAAAGTCAGATAGCAAAGGACAAAGGTCAGGGAAGGAAGGACAGATGTAGAAGAGGTGCCCGTTGGGAGTGTCTCTGGAGCAGCAAGGCCTCCTTGCGGATGTGGAATTTGCGCTGAAAACTGAATCACTGTAACTGAGGCTTGTCTCGAGATTGTTGATATTAATCATGTCAGATGCTGGTTTCTCCTGTATCGCCCGAGCAACCCCTGGATGAGATGAAGCTGAGTTTACTGCTTACAGAATAGTCAGCGTGTAAGTCTCAGTGGTGGCGTCTCAGGCCTGTAGAGTTATAGGTTGGGACCCAAAAGAAATCACCCCACATTCCTTAGGCTTGTGCTCTAAGGTGGGAGTTTAGAGGCAAAGGTTTGCTTAGTGTTGGACAAGGATTATGAAGTTGATGGGCTGCAAAGGGAACCATCCTTTATTCTTGGTTCATCTAGGTTGGAAAAGAATCAAATAAGCCTCATACAAAGTGATGGGGGAAAGAAGTCAAAAGGGGAGTTTAATAGTAATGTGGGTACCTCCTGTAGACTGGAGGGGCCCAGCCTGAGTCACACACCCTCATGGCTTCAGACACCATCTTAAAGAGCTCGGCTAAGACAGGACCTTGGGCGGAGAAGGGAAGCAGTGGGGGCGGGGGGAGGCACAGTGGACAAAGATGTGCCGACTAGTTCTGCCTCTAGTCTAGCGCAGCACTAGCCTAGCGCGGAAGGAAGAGACAGGTGGTGAAGGCTTCCCGCGCATGCCAACAGAAGCTGACGCGCAAATACCTTTTCAGAGGCAACCCCCACCCTCCCATACCATCAGACTTTTGCCCAAAAGACTTATGCCAGGCTTGTGTTCCCCTTCAGTATCATGGTTTGGTGTTGGCCTAGGGAACAAAACTAGGGTGGAGGTATAGGAGTTCAAAGAATCATGGGATGGAAGTGTTCGTTGATGCTTTCTGCTGAAAACTGGATGGGTTTTTCCAGAAGTTCCTGAAATGAGAGGTGCAGTCATTTCGACTTTCAACTTCCTGGGTAAAGATTTCCTGGCAAGGCAAAGCCATGTGATAAAGAGAAGGAAAAAGTGGCCTGTGAGCAGCAGAGTGTCCCAAGCCCCGTCCGCCTTCATTGGACATCTCTGCTAGGGCCTGGAGGGCTGACTCCGTGCCCAACGGTTACTACACCCTGGCCCTGAAGATGCAGCTGTGAGCAAACAGACATGTCCCTTCGATCTCCGTAGCTTCTATCTACCGCGGAAATAGACACTCAACAAATAGGTGTGAATGATTAATTACAAATGTGCTAGATGCTGGGAAGGAAACATGTTTCTTGCCCTGACAGTGTAAATCAGAGGGTCCTCAGGTGGTCTGGGGGTCTTGCATATGCTTAGAGCCTCGCTGGGTAAAGGCAGCAAGGGGAGGTCAGTGTAGGGCTGGGAGAAGGAGAGTGGATGTTATCGAAAGAGCAAGGAGAGACAAACGTCCCTGTGTAGCTATTCATGTCCTGTCCCCGTGCTCACACACAGGTTGGCACCAGTAATATTCTGATGTATTTATGGGGCACAGAGATGGCGTTTGGGATCGTGCAAGTTGACACCTTCCATCAGCCCTCGCTTGGCCATTTCTTCTAAGGACACAGCAGTTGTTTGTTGGAAGAGTGAGTGAGTGGTGAATTAATCAGCACCATTTAGGTCCTCGGTGACCTCCAGCCGCTCATTTGCTTATGCAAAGCATACAGAAGCTTGATAGAAGGCAACTTGACACCAGCCCTGCCCTATTCTGGAATGCAAGGAAGCAGGCACTCAAGGTCACCCCAGTTCTTCCTCCTACTGATTCAGTAGATCTGAGAAACACCAGGAAACTTGTATTTTTAAAGTCCTTCGTGTGAGTCTGACATTCAGCTGGGGGTGGGGGCTTCTCTATTTGGGGTTTATTTTCGGTGCTCCCAGGGACTTTTTCTGACCTCTCTGGTATTCCTAGGGTGAAAAACTCCAGCATGGAGATTCCTAAGCCCATGAACATCAATTGCTGATGTTTAGCCATTCAGGTCTGGGGATGAATCAGTCTATTTGCTTTTTTGCCGGGAGCACTGTGGGAGATGAGATTGCCTGGTGGTAAAATCTAGGGCATGCTTGGGGTCAGGCGTCCCAGGCTCACACTTCAGCTCCTGTGTTCAGAGCCTGGCAAACTTGACCAAGTTATTTAACTCCGTCTTGCCCGGCTGCCCCATCTATAAAAAAGAGGCGCTATCAACAGCACCATATGGCTCTTAAGGGATTAGGGCAGATGTTTCAATGAAAAGCACTTAATACAAAACCTAGAATGGAATTAATATACTGTGTATGGCCAGTCGGGGGCGGGGGCTGCTCCCCTGTAGTCCTTCTGCACCCCCATCCTGTGAAAAACACTAACAAGGAAGAACAGATTTCAAGGCTGGGCATGGACCTGGGAGGAGGCACATTTGCTTGTATTTGGAGATTGAGCACTTGAGAGGGGATTCTTATCTGGAGATTTGATTCCTGATTTTATCGGCCTCTGACAGCAGGTCTCTGCAGGAGGAATGGAGATTGCCCGGAGAGCGTGATGCTGGGTTGATGGTGTCGCCTTCAAATTCAGATCTGAGCTCACCTCTGAGGCAGAACCAAACACAGCCTTATTTTGACTAGAATTTTAGACAGGTTTAGAGCAGGCAGAATAAAGCAGGAAAGTGCCCTTCAGGATTCAAAGCAGATAAAACTTTTTGTCATCCCTACCTTGGCAATGAGTTGAATGTGGAATTCACTTGGCTGATAAGAATGGTGACATATTTCCTCTCTGAAGTTTTATCAGATAAAAGTTGTGCAAAGTCATATTTACCATCCACTCTGTGTGTTTCAAACTTAGGGTAAGATATTAAAGAAAACCTTCCCTCCTTTGCAGGGACAGAGAGGAAATTTCCCCATCTTTCTCATTCTTTTGGGGGCGGGTGAAAAATCAAATTAACGACATACAGATTAGTATAAGAAAAGAACAAATTTAGCTATGTATATACGGCTCCTTAATGGGGTATTTATATTCTGAGCTACAGAGTGGGATAGAGATCTTGGGCTATAAGGTAGGGGGAGGCTCATGATGAAGTCAGATGTCCTGGAATTAGATGTTTGCCTGCCATATAAAGACAGTTCTTGGGCCTCCCTGCTGGTGCAAGGGGTTAAGTCTCAGCACTATGAAGCTATCGGCAGCCATTGCAGCAGGAGTTCCATCCCCGGCCAGGGAGCTTCCCACATGGTGCAGCAGACCTCTCCTGTCTCCCCGCTGCTCCCCTCAGCAGTGTATTTCCCTCGATCTGCCTGTTCTGCTCCCCACTCTGTTTCTGGTGAATTCTCTCACCATCACCCCTCCCCTGCTCTGGCCTTGGCACCCCAGCTCTTATATGCATACATAAATACATTTTTTTAAAAAATGTCATTTCTCTGATAGAAAGGTTATTTCTGATAAAACCCTAGTTCTTGGTAATTCCTACAATCTTCATTCTTCTAGGCAGTTAAGGAAGGGGTAGGAGACCTGCAGGGCTGCGGATCAATGTAACCCACCTGCTGAAGTCACAGGTCTCTGAAGCCTGTTCTGAACATCTTGGGGGTGGGAGGGACTATCCTTCAATGTGAAGATGGAGGTAAAATCACGTACTTCATGAGTATAAGTCATGATGCCACTTACAATTAACGTGATGAGCATGAATAACAAGCTCAAGCTGGTCAGAATCCCTTGAAGGAAACACTTAGAGCAAAGCTCGCTTCTTGTGTGTCATTAATGGGTCGTTCACCAGGGTGACGCTAATATTCCCGGTACCCTGGCTGCAGGTGGCCAGCAGTGTGGACTCCCGCTGCCTCTGGACAGCCCCCCTGACACAACAATGAGAGCTCAGGAGAAGGCACCAGCCACTGAGTTGGGAGCCAATTCCAATTGCTGAGTAGAGCCTTGGATATTCCCACAATTCCCACTCATTGTTCTCCTGCACTTTATAGGAGACAATGATAAATAATGATAAGTGAGATTTCCAGTCCAAAGAATTCAGAGGTCCATGAAGACAAAAAAAAAAAAATTAAAAAGGGAGGGAACTCTTGTTCTCTTACCCAGATTTCTCCATGGGGGATGACGCTGGGATAGAGGTGAGCAGACTGCTGGAGATCTCCAGGGTGACATGTTCCTCACTGACAAATTCCTGGAAAAAGAAAGATTGATCTTAACGTTGATTTCACTGGGAAATGCGAGTATCTTTTTCAAAATTCTTTCAGATTCCAAGAAGTCCTAGATTTATGAAAAGAGTCTTGTAGTTGGTATTTTGAGTTAAATTTATTTGTGGCATGTAGACAAAACTCAATTGTGGAACGCATACAAAGCAGTAGGATGGAGAATTAGTCCTCACCTTCTCTGGCTTTGTTTGGATGTACTGATTGTGTATGTGTCCTGAATGAGATTATGTCTGTAGCTCTGCCTGTCTAGCTTGGAACAGTCCTACCCTGGTGACTTTTAAGATCCCTTCTCTGCTGCTACCACCGCCATTTTGTGAGCACTTAATAGAGCACCAATGCATTAGCCAGGTGTGCTCATATTTAATCCCCATCCATGATCCAGGGCTTAGGTTGCATCCATTGCACCAATGGATTCAAATTGATTTTACAAGTGAATTTGGACCAGGACCTGGAGAACTTTAAAGCCCTTGCTTTTAATCAATCCTGTCTTTTCATAGTTGGGAACATGGCACCTTGTCCTCTCAAGGAAGTAGGTAAATCCACTGTAAGGAACCAAAGCAAAGTTGTGCTCTGTCATCTGATCCCTACACCTTTCCTTGTTGCCTGTCAGCCACGATATTTGGCAAGAATTTGTGAAACAGGAGCTTTATCATACAAAAGAAGAAGGTGACAGAGTTCCTACCTTCCCCTTGGAAGGCAGTCAGTGTGCATGGGAATATCTGCTCAAGATAATATCTTCATGTGTGCAGAGCCCCAGTGTGCAACTGTGTGATCACATGTGTGTCCACGCATGTCCTAACTATAGTGTCATGTATCAAGTATGTTCAGAAACTGGAGGGAAGATGAGGACGTTCGCGTTTCTTGAGGCCTGCAAATACTGGGGGTTTGCCCTCATGACTGAATTTGCCGGATGGCATGTCTGCAAGCTGTGGATTATTTTGCCATTAGACGGTTGGAGAGTACAAGAGAGATTATGTGACTTGTCCAAATTCACAGGGTTAATCTAAAGAGGCAGCATATAAATCCACGGTTGTGTTTCCCCAAACCCACCCTCTTCCTTCCAGACAATGAAAGTCATTAGAATGACTTAGAAATGCTGCCGATGGAAAAGGTGCAATTAATAGCAGAGACTCTCCAATCACTGTATTTAATAAAAAGCCTTAGTGCTCTCAAGGCCAGGCACTCACTGCCCTAGAGCCTCTGCTTTCTTTTTCCCCTCAGTTACCTCCCTGTAGCTTATTGTTTAACTTCCTCCCTCCCACCTGGATACAAGAGCTCTTCAGGCATGAGCCTGGGCACCTCCCTTGCTAGATCCCTCGTGCCTAGAAGGGTTTCTAGATTTTGAAGCAGATGTCAGATGCAGCTGATGGCTGATTCTTACTCCCAAGCATACAGGATGTCCTTTCTCGCACTATACGAATTCTTGCAATAACGCTGACATCTGTGACCGAAGGCATTGTGACAAATGCCCCAAGTATAGTATTTTCATGTATTTAATTGCCAATCATGAGTGGAGATTACAATGGAACTTTAGTTTGAACATTTAGCCCAGGGAACAAAGGAGTATGAGCTGTGAATGGGGGAGTAAAAACCAAACCCAAAATATTTGTAACCCATCTGTCCTCTCCTTGAGTTACCTTTGAGTTACCATGCGGTCATGGGTTACGTTTAGTAAGAACTCGTATGGTGCGAGAAAGGACATCTGTGTGCTGGGGAGAATTGTTCATCGGTGGAAAAAGATCAGTCTTTTCACTCCCACCCTACAGTTCTCGAAGCTGCCTCTCGCCCTCCCATTTAGGGTTTCCAGACTACCTCCGTACAGTACAAAGCCATTTTTTTTTACAGTTTCCTTCACGCTCGCAAACACAACATACATCACAGGAAGAGGCAACCAGGAGTAAGGAGGGAGAGGTGCTGGAGGGGGCGGGGGCTCTTTCTCACTCTGGGGCGTGAGCAACAATGACTCCAGCAGAGCGGGGCTCCCAGGAAGCCAGGCGAAGGGGACATACGAGCCCCAGCCTGCTGCTTCCTGGGGCAGCCTTGCCTACTTAAGTTTTCCTCTTAAAGGGTTCCTAAGGAGCCAGGAATACTTTTGCCACGGCCAGATCTGCCTCGTAAGGCCTGGGAGTGGTATTTCCTCTTCTCACATTGCCCCAAGAGCATGCTCCAGCGCTGGCCACCAGTGAGAAGCTGCACTGTCCCATAGCTCTGCACTGGAAATGCCCTTGCATCTCAGCCACAGCGAGGTCCCAGCCTGCAGATAAACTCCTTTTTCTCAGAAAGCTTTTCACCTACTTATCTATGGATTTGTTTGTTGGGGAAGATTTATCTAGATGTATATTGGTTAACTTCCCGTGTGTTTACTGACAGATGGAGCCAGTCATTTGATTGGTTTCTGTAAAAAGGGGAAGAGTTGGGGCTTCCCTGGTGGCCGAGGGGTTAAGTTTTGGCACTGTCACTTCTACCATGAGTTCAATCCCCGGCCAGGGAGCTGACCCACAGGGCGCAGCAGACCTCTCCTGTCTCCCCGCTGCTCCCCTCAGCAGTGTACTTCACTCCCATCTGTAGCTCCATCTGTTCTGCTCCTCTGTCTCTGGAGAATCCTCTCACCACCCACTACCCACACTGCCCCACACCTCTGACTACACCCCAGTCTATGCAAAAAAAAAAAATAAAATAATAAAATAATAATAACAATGGGCAAGCACTAAAAACCCCTTGTAAGTGTAGGTCTGTGCTAGGGTTTAGAGCTAGAGAGAAGGCGTGACCTCAGGAAGCTTTCTTGACCTGAGGCAGCATGGGAAAATGGGCCTTTCGGTCCAGATCTCCCATTATGGGAGAATCGAGAGTTCTTGATCCCAGTTCAGAGGAGCTTGTATCTCGTGCTTCTGTCCCTGGCCCCGACTCCTCGTTCTCTATACTGTCTCTTGGGCACCTGAATCTTGACATCTGAACTCTTCCCTATACTGGTTTCCAGAAAAATCAAGCAAACTGCTGATGAGTCTAACAGACGTGATGGCGGGAGTGACCCGGCAGGCTCTGGCGTCACAAGGCGAGGCCCCAGAGTCCTCGCTGTTAAGCAGCGGCCTCAGAAACTGATTTCTGTCCCTGAGAGTGAGCTAGGGAAGGGGATGGGGACAGAGTCTGACAGTGTGGAAACCCACCAGCCACGTCCCAGCCAGATCACAGTCACATCCCTTGACCTCTGTGGTTTCCTCCCCAAACGTATGGACCCCCCCCCCCCCAATCAAGAGGAAGACAGCAGACAAATGCCAGTGGGCGCACTCCACCAAACACCCGAGCGGCTTCTCATACAGACCAAGGTCTTCAAAAACAAGGTCAGCAGAGAAATGGCCGCCGTGAGGAGCCTCAGGGCATGTGGACAAAGGGCAGCGCTGCTGGGATGTCTGAGCTGGGGCCCTGGGACGGGGCAGGGGTTCGGGGAAGGTCCGGGACTCATCCCAGGTGTGGACTTTTGCTAACGGCGCGTTGCTGTCGTCTCGGTGCTCTGAGGGCGTGATAAGCGGGTGTAGGCCGTGTAGAGATCGCTCCGCAATGTTTCTGCAAATCTGAACTTGTTCTAAAAAATAAACTCCGGGAAAGGAAACTAAGAGCCCCAGGCGCTCTCTGATGGGTCCCCCAGGAGCTGGGGATGGATCCCCCTTCTCAGCGAGGGGCTGCCCCACCCAGCAGGCACAGAGAGAGGTTGCCCAGTGCCTGCTCTCCCCAGCCCCTCCCTCATGCCTGCAGATTTAATTTCCCTTTGCTCAGGCAGCTCTCAGCTGCCCGCGCAGGCAACTCTCGGGCTCCCCTGCACACCGCTGGTCAGCACGCGGAGGGGTGGGGTGAGCCTTCTCGCTGGCGTCTGGGTCCCTGAGTAAATGGTCAGAAAGGGAAGATGGTAAAGGTGGCGCAGCGGTTAAGCGCTGCGCTGTGGAGCTGTTGGCAGCGGAGACGCCAGTTCGACTCCCGGCCAGGGAGATTCCCACATGGCATGGCAGACCTCTCCTGCCTCGCCCGCTGCTCCTCTCAGCAGTGTATTTCTGATCTGCCTGTTCTGCTCCCCGCTCTGCCTCTGGTGAACCCTCTCACTGCCCCATGCCTCTGGCCTGTACCCCAGCTTGTATGCATAAATAAATAAATCTTTAAAAAAAAGAAAAGAAAAGAAAGGGAAGAAGGTGCACGTGGGGCGTGGTGTGGTCAGGAGGAAGATGGGGAGATGGGGGCCTGGTAGCTGACAAATGGCTTATGGGCCCAGAGTTTGGGGCAGTCCTAGAGTCCCCTCTTCCTAGGTTACACTGTCCCCCAGAGTGCTGGAGCCCCCCTCCCCCTAGCTGACCAGGGAGGGTGAGGAGAGTGTTGTAGACCCAGGGTTTCAGGGCTGGAAAGAGCTGCTTTAGGTGGTCTGCACGAGCCCCCTTGGCTTCTTGCTTTCTGGGCTGAATTTCATCCTGGGCCCCAGAAGCAGCTTTGGAATGAAACTGATGCTGCACCAAGCCTTGGGGAGCCCCCCTCCCGGCAGTGGGTAGCAGTCTGCGCATGCACCACGGGAACTCAGGAGGCCCTGCTGAGAGTGTAACGGTGAGGCGAGGCTTAGGCTATCCAGATTGTCCCTCCAGCTGGGAAGGTGCACCTCCCTCTACCTGGCGTGCAGGTGGGGGACGCTGACCCCTGCTTTGCATCCCATGGGGAGATGAGCTGCATCCTTTCCCGGCAGGGACAGCGAGGTGCCTGGTGAGTCCCCAGCAGACGCGCACCCCTAACAAGGAGCAGTAGTGAGCCACACATCACCTTCACTTGGTGGGGACAGTCATTCACTGTCAGCCTTGTCTTAGCATAGAGAAAGTGGAAATTGCCAAGTAAGCATTATTTGCAATCCAGAGGACGTCAATGGTGTTCGGCTTAATGACGCGCTGATCAATCCCATAAGCCAAGGTCCAGTGGCGAAGTCTCTTGTTTCCATGGTTAATCATTTGACCGTTTCCTTTACTGAGTCTGTCTTTGCCCGGCCCCGTGCTAAGGCCTTCGCGACGTGGCTCGTCCTGCAGTGGGGGGTAGCCGCTGTCATTCATCTCCCTTCACCTGGCATCCAAGAGCTGAAGGGCCGCTCTGGGCTGGCAGGGCTGGGAAGGGGGCGCCAGGACCCAGATCGGGACCTGCACATCGCAGACGTGTGCTCCCCGTGGCCAGGCCTGTCCCCCGCTGTGGGTCCAACTCCAGAGGAGGTGGTGGGGGTGGAGGAGGACTCGCCAGTGCAGGGGTGTGCAGGGGTGTGTGGGACTTGGAGTGTGCCGGGCAGCGGAGCTAAGTCTGGGCGCTGTTTTCCTGGTGATTCCTTAGGTCTTTCGGTGTCCGGCACTGGGGTTTGTCTTCTCTGGGCCTGGGTCTGAGGGTCCGTCTTCACTGGTGAATGTTCTGGCTGCTGACAGCGTCTCTGGATGCTTCATGGGCCTTGTGAATCACTCAAGATGGAGGTGTCTCAGCTACCTGGGAAAGGTTTCTAGGACCTGTCTTAGGGTATTTTTAGGGCTCCAGTATATTCTCAGAATGGGAAAAGCCAGTAAAAAAAGTGATGTCTATTGTCGGCTCCATCCTCTTTCTAACTGCTGCTTGGCCGTTGGTGTATGTGTGCAAGGAGACTCCCTTTAACCAGAAGGTTCTCGCCAATCCTGCTGTCTCTTATTCCCATTACTGGCTGCTTCCTTAGTGAAGTGAGTTTAGACCTTGGGTCTCCCAATCCCGTCCAGCTCAACTGGACCTGGCAGGTAATAAGCGAGCTAGCCTTTGACAACCTACTGTGTGCCACGGAAACAGAGGTTTCAGTCAGGGAAACCTCTGTGATGTTTAAAAGAATGTATTTAAAACCATTTAATCACATTTATAGAAATGATCAAGCTTGATCCAGTGCTTAAAATTAACCTTTCCTATTAAACCATTAAATTAATGGGATGTGATCTGTGTCCTCCAAGATTTCAGAAACTCCACTCTTTTAATTGTTAATTAGAGAAAGTAGTGATTATGAAACATGGGGAGCAATTTTGCTTATTTTCAGTGTGCTGTGTGTGATTATGTGAATTATTAACTCTGAGTAACATTCAGTGTAGTTTATTTCTGTGGCTTTATGAACTATTTCCAGTCTGCATCTGTTCTTGTTTTCAATTAAAAAATATGACATATAGATCTCAGCCTGTGCCTCGTAATGAAAATAAGAAGAAAAAAAAACTTTTTTGTGTTTTTGTGTAATCGTGCAATCGTTAAATAGATTTCTTGCACTGTGTGCCTGCTCAGAAAACTTACCCGTAAGAGAGTGTGATATGTGCAGATTCTGGCAAAGAAAATCTGGACTTATTGACCATATAGTTAGTGCTATTATACCTAACTATTGAAAACAAATGCTCTGATCATATTTATTGAAATCACTTTTGACATTCTGAAACAAAGAATCCACATCATATGGAAAAGAAATATCCAAGCAAAAGGTAAATGCATTGGTAGCTTGCATTTCATATATTTTTTAAGATTTATTCATTTATGCATATAAGAACTAGGGAGCAGGCCAGAGGTGTGTGGGGGGTGGGGTGAGAGGATTCACCAGAGACAGAGTAGGGAGCAGAACAGGTGGATCCTCCGAAATCCACTGCTGAGGGGAACAGCTGGGAGACAGGAGAGGTCTGCTGCGCCATGTGGGAAGCTCCCTGGCTGGGATCGAACTTGTGCTGCAGTGGCTGCCGACAGCTTCATAGTACTGAGATTTAACTCCTTGCGCCACTGGGGACGTCCGCTTGCTTTTATTATAGCTGACATTGGGCCATTTGCAACTCTCTGCTCCTCTGTTGTATAGAAATGGCAATGCCAGTCAATTCCATCCGGTCTCATCATGTAACATTCTGAGGAAGGATGGACCATCTGTTACTTGACAGAGTCTCAAGTAGAAAATGCAATTTCAGGAGTATTTGAAATATCTTTCCAGAATGCATTTGCCCGTGATAGGTTTTAATAAATTTATGCTCTGGTGTTAAGAGACTGTTCATTTGTGTTTCTAAGCTGAGCGGGGGCAGGGCCTCTGGACAGGGCAGTGCCGTGGGTGGCTGGAGACAGGCGTGTGTGCTGCGCCTGCACCCATGCAGAGCGCGGGCTCAGAGCACCCCAGTGGCCTGAGTGACTCAGGCCGAAGACCAGCGTCTTCCTTGTAATGGGGTCCTGTCGCTTCCTGTGGCCTTGGATTCCTGTAGATGGGTGTACTTTACTTTTGCAGAGCTCAGGCTGAGCCCCAAGTCTCTGTCTCCAAAGCCGACCTTCAGGCACTCTCTCAGCAGCGCGACTTCACCTTCTAATCTGTGACACGCACAGTCACGTCATGTCGTGTTCCCCAGTTCATTTCAGTCACTGAAACAGGCTCAGAAGGGGCGGGAGCGCCGAGGACAAGAAAACCAGGGAGCACAGACGCTGCCCAGTCACTGTTCAGGGGAATTGGTTGGGAGGGTGGGACCAGAAGCTCAGCCCAGGAGCAGGCTCGCGGGGGGCTGAGGAAGACGGGCGGCCGCTCTGCAAGCACAGGACAAGCTCCTGGGCACCCTGCAAACTGCCGGCCCTGGGCACGGTGCCCTGCTCCTCCAGACCAGTCGAGTCAGACGGCCTGGGGTGGAGACGGGTATCCATGTAGTTTTCAAGTGCCCCCAGGTATCTCTTAGGCCCTGTCGAATTGAGATCGACTAGGCAAGAGGAGCGGCAGGAAGGAAACTGATAAAGGAATCTTCCATCTATTCATCTGTTCATTTAACAAATTCGTTTCCATCCACCCACCTATTCATTCCACAAGCATTCATTCCCATTCATTCATTCATCTAACAAATACTTATTCCCACCCACCCACCCATCCACCCATTCATTTATTTAACACTTACTCCCATTCATTCGGTTAGCGAATACTTAATAAGAACTTCCATCGCACCACACACTGTTCACGAGTTGGAGACAGCTGAGAACAAAACAGACAGAGCTTCTATCTCCTGGAGCTTTCATTGTAGGTAACATCCTGAATCCAACCTTCTCGATTCACTAAAAATCTGGTGTGCGAGGAGTAATTACAAGACACAAAGGTTTACCAAGAGCACAGACAGAATCCTTTCATTCTAGTAGTATTTTGGACCTTCAAAAGGAGGTTCAAGATGGAAACTAAAAACCTTTCTATAATGGAATCATACCATTTTTATTTCTGACGGTCTCCTATTCCAGATGCCCAACCCTCTCCCAAATACTCCTTGTCACCCGCTTTTGTCTCACTTTTCAGGATAAAACGTGTAACAAATGCAAACCTCTTACAAATGTGTGCTGCTTTGGGAATTTCCATAAAATTGAATGTCCATCAAGAATCCCCAGTCAGGGGTTCTGAGACGGAGGCGAGGTGCTGAATCTGTCCACTATGAGACCACCTGCTGTATGTTGCCCCTGGCACAGCCCACGCCTGTGTGCGCCAGGACACATGAGACTCAGCTTGCCTGCTGCTCTCTGCCAGCAGCTTCCTGTTACAGCATGCACGTCCCGCTCAGTTAAGGCAGAGGGCAGAGGAAACGCGTGGCCCTCGAGATCGAGACTGGAGTAGGGGTGGCTTTAACCAGAGGCGCCTGCCTGCCGGGGCACTGGTCATCACAGGACCCTGTTATGGATGGCGGGGCGGTGACCTCTGGAGAGAAGGCTGGTTTCCTTTGTGATGGATTCCCCATGCGGCCACACAGCTGCTGGTGGAGGGACTTCTCTGAACTGCCTCTGGGGTTGGGCTTGGTGGTGCAGGGGTGAGTAGGGGAGGACTAAGGAAGTGCTTATCTGCCATGCAGTCCCCATTCTGAATGTGGGGCAGACACATGAGGAGCGTGCCAAGGGGCAGAGCTGCCTCCTGGGAAGGCGACCCACTGCAGGGTCTCCTGAGGTGCCCTCCCACCCGCAATCCTGCAGTGAGACCTGGTCTGAAACCCACTTGAAATCTACCAGGAGAATCACTTTCTACCTTCATGGAACCCATAGTTTCCTGGCTCATGAAGTAGCTCAACTGACTTCAGAAGCATTTCTCATTCTACTGAAAATGAGGAAATTCTTAGCATTGTCCACATTTTGGAGATGTGGTATCAGTTGTGTAGTAAGCTATAGCAAATAAGCCTCTCCAGGACAGCTCCCTGAGATGGCCTGCCCAGCTGTGATTTAATGGCCTAAGAGTCAAGGGGAAAATAAATGCAGACTTTAAAGTAACACGCATGAAACCTAAGTCTTTCGTTGGAAAGTGACCAGTGATGCCTAGAATGAAAGAGAAGTCACTTTCAAAGGGGTTAGAGAGTGACCCCAAGTCTTCGGGGTGTTGTGGGCAGGGCTCTTGTTTTGTTTAGGTAATTGGTTCTTTCAGTTGTGGCCATTCCCATTCTTGAATGGAAGCAAAGCTGCTGTTTCTGGGCACAAGTGCCACGTATTTGAAGGAACTTCAAATCGAGGGGCTGAATGCCATTTTTAAAGTTTCTGCCCATGAACTTGAAAAACATTGAGGGGCTGAGCTCAGAAGCTAAAGGGAGAAAGGAATTTCACATAAAAATCAACCGCTCCACTCACTGACACCCAGTGACAGAAATAATAATCGTGTCCATGTAAAATCAGACCCCTTGTTACTTTTTAATGAAGTCTGTCTGATTCTGTGATATTTTTGGCCTAGGAAATGAAAGAGATGTTTTATTAAATGAAACTAGGTCTACATAGGTAAAATATCGGAGTCTATGTGTATACCACGCAGTAAAAAGCAAACACAGAAACGGAGAGAAACACTGATGCCTTCAAACAGCCTCATTCCCTCAAGGAACAGCCTCTGGGTTGTCAGGAATCCTGGCCTGTATTTTGCATTTGAACAATGGCAGGAGGCTTGGAAGGGGAAGAGAGGTTTTGCCTACCCCCTCTTGAATCCTTATGGCACAGCGTCTGTTGTCTGTTCCCTGCTGTAGTGAGAAGTCCAACTCTCCTTTGCAAGCCAAGAAAAATAGGACCTTTTTCAAATTGTGTGCTACGAAGATGCTGGCAGAATTCAAAAGTGCTTTCCCCAAGGAGTCGAAAGCCCTGGTTACCTGGTTTGCCAAGGTGAAAGTTTGGTTCTGTCCCTTTGTGCTTTTTTCCGTCTCTTCTCTCTCCCACCCTTCTTCCCTCTCTCCCCTCCCCACTCTCTCTCTCCCTTTCCTTCCTTCCTCCACCCTCTCCACAGGAAGACACTGCAAACTCAGCATTATTATTTTTAACACTCACCTGGCCAGGGGAAACGACTCCAAGGAGAGCTTTTTGTTTTGTGAAAGCTGACCTCATTTATTCTCTCTTGGGCCCTTCTGCTGTGTGTGTGTGTGTGTGTGTGTGTGTGTGTGTGTGTGTGTGTGTAACTGTATATGTATGAGTGTGTATGTATGATTGTGTGTATGAGAATTTGTGTATGAGTGTGTATAACTGTATCAGTGTGTGTGTGAATGTGTGTATGAGTGTGTGTGTGAATATTTGTGTATGAGTGTGTGTGCATGACTGTGTGTATAACTGTATGTATGAGTGTGTATGTATGATTGTGTGAGTGTGTATGAGAATTTGTGTATGAGTATGTGTATGAGTGTGTATATAACTGTGTGTATGAGTGTGTGTGTATAACTATGTATGAGTGTGTATGTATGATTTTATGAGTGTGTATGAGTATTGTATATGAGTCTGTGTATACTGTGTGTGTATGAATGTGTGTGTATGAGTGTGTGTGTAACTGTATGTGTATGAGTGTGTACGTATGATTGTGTGTATGAGTGTTTGTATAACTGTATCAGTGTGTGTGTGTGTATGAGTATGTATATTTGTGTATGAGTGTGTGTATAACTGTGTGTATGAGTGTGTGTATAACTGTATGAGTATGTGTGTACACCTTGTGCGTATGAGAGTGTGTGTGTGTGAGTGTGTGTGTATGAGTGTGGGGCACGTGTGTGCACTCTCCCACATAGCTTGCGCTGCGGCGAGGTGTTAGTTTCTGGTGTGGTGTGTCTGGCTGAGGACAGAGAGGGCACGGGCCCCCGCTTCATCCCCCCCCAGGGACACACCCAACCCACAGCCACCAAAGGACAACTGAGAAGCTGTGGTGTAAAGGGAGCGTGCTTCCCGCGGTCTTAGTCGTTGACTCAGGAGAGGCAGAGCACAAAAGGAGGGCCGCGTGCGGGCAGCCCCAGCAGCGCCGGGTAGGGGGGTGCAGTCCCACTGCCCCAGTTCAGAGCACCTTGCCTGTCCCGCCTCAAGGAGAAATGCCAGGGGGTGTGAGCGGGCAGGTGACTGCCTTCAGTGCGCCGCTCACAGGAGAGGCCTGGCAGAGGCGCAGTCATCAAAATTGATGAGCCTAAAATGGGATTCACCTTAAAAAAAGAGGTTTTGGAAAAATGAGCTTTCCTTTGAACAGTCTGACTGTGCTGTCAGAATAGGAGCCATAAATCTGTCTGGTAGGACCCTCTGTTCTTAAAATAGATGGACGATGGATGGGTGGATGGGTGGATGGACGGATGGACGGACAGACGGACAGAAAGGTCGGTGGGTGGATGGATGGAGAGAAAGATAGATGATAGATAGGCAGAGACAGATTAGGCAGAAAGGCAGATAGATGTGGTCTGTGTCTGCTGTAGACGCATGTACGTTCATTAAGGGCATACATCTTTGCTCTCCAGTCTGTCTGTTTCTGGGGGTGGAGTTTGGGGTGGTGCCATATGCAAAATTATCTTGTAATAAGACCCAATGAATGAAACTATTCTACCATCAAATTTTTCCAGACACACTTTGGGAGGTGTCATTCGGAGGAAAAAGCACAGGATTTTAAGTCACCAGTTTCCGTCCTGGCATTACTGCTTTGTGGCTTGAGTAACCTTGGTCGGGAGCTGGCCTCAGTCTTCATGTCTGTGGAATGGAAGATCTCTTTAAAGGCTCTCTGCTACATCTCTACCAACACCTGGCACTAACTCCATGACAGGAATGTAGAAAGCACATTGGTGAATGGGACTGGCAGCCAGTGATCATCTCCCTTGTGCTCACTCTCTTATTATCCTCTTGATATTATGATTTTCCACGATACTTTTCAGAGTAGAAGTTACGTCCTAACTCCACTGGCTCCTTGTTCAACTTTTCTTCTGGTCTCTGGCTCCAATGGCAGCTGTTCTTCATGCACACACACAGACACTCGCACATACATGCACATGTGCGTACACACATGTATGCACACACATGTGCGTACACACCACTCGCTCCGTCACATGCAGACATATACATATGTGCACATGTATGTATCCACACCTATACATGTGCATGCACACACACCTCTATCCAACAGAATTCTTGCTGTCTCTCTCCCTTTTGTCTAAAGTCCACACTTACCATCACGTTTAGACACCGGACTCTAAAGGTTGTTCTCTAATCCTGGTTTGCAGAGTTAGAAGGGGAAACCTTTGAATAGCAATTCTCCTGACATGACTCAATGCTGCAAAATGACGTCACCCCTTTCCCCGTCGTGACACAGGCCACCGCATGAGCAGTCCCACGCTGGGTCAGCCCGTGAGGTCAGAGGTGGACCATCATCTGGGAACAAGGTGATGCTGTCTGTGTCTTCTCACCCCCTCTTCAAGAGGAAGGGGCTGGCTCGCCTCAGGGCACTGATCGAGGACAGTGGCTCCCCACGGGCTCAGCTGGAAGAGTGTTCCATGGATCACTTAATCTTCACAAGCACTCAGGGAACAAGTACTCCGTGAGCCTCACCGCACAGACGAGACAGTGAGACCATAGGTGGCGGACGTGACTGGCTCACGCTCTCGTAACTTGCGTGCAGAGGATGGCAGGCCCAGCTCCTCTGGCTCCTGGGGTCTGTGCTCCTGTACTTTCCCACCTCACACAAGGAAGCACCAATGATGTTCTCGCGCGCACCTCATCCGTGCAGCCCACGTGAGGTCCCTCTGCTGCACGGCACCGACAGCGGTGCCCCCAGGCGGCGTCCGTCCACGACGGTGAGGACGGGTGGGCAGCTGCGGGGCCTCTCTTTGCTTTGCCACACCGGCCACAGGCGTGTGCTGCTGCTTTCCTCCTCATTCTGTGCTGGCAGCTTGTGGCTCCCGACAGAGCTTTGGAAGTGAAAGCTGAAATTCCCTCTCAACCTGGGTGATAAAACCAGGGCAGAGTGAATCAAGGGGGAACCCTGATGTTGGCAGCTGGAACTCAGAAGTGGGTTGGGTTCAGTTATCAGCAGGTCCTTATGTCACGGCGGGTTTAGCTCTTCTTGGATTTTTCTTACACATTTGAAATGAGGTAGTAGCGAGGGCAGAGGAGAGGGGACTGATGTCTGGCTTTCATAGGATGCAGTCCAAGGCTTGCATGGTATCTGTAGTATCTTCTGGAAAGGTAGGATAATTGCAATTAAAATAAAAACAAAACCAGAATATGGTGCCAAGAACAGAAATCAAAGACATTTTAGTCAGGCATGTCTATGTTTCAGCCACAAAACCGCGTCTGCCTTCGGCTGGCTGCAGGGAGGTGCCCACGTTGTCAACTCCTATTTGAAGCTCAAGCCCCCCTCTTCTTTTTGACTTCCCTTTTTGTCTGCCAAGGAAAATAATGGGAAAGAAATATGAAAGAACAAGAAAGGGGGGATTATTTTGAAGACTTTTGCCTTAGGCACATCTCAAATCATCAGCGCAACTATTAATTAGTCCTTTGGGGGAAGAATTAATTACCATTTGGGGGAGAATGGTTAACTCAAGTGCAAGTTCTAGTTCCGATGAGTTGCTCTCTTCAGACTAAAGTGATTATGGAGGAACAGATCCTTTCCTGCCTTTGAGGGTGGGTAGGAAAACTTGTAATCCCCATTCCCTTCTTCCTTGGCCTTTGTAAGTCTTGCTGACCCTAAAACCTTCCTCTCACGAGGAGTTTCCAGTATCATTCCTCTCTCGCCCCCATCCTTATTTCACATGTTTAAAGACCTCAGGCCAGTGATTTTGGAAACAACTCTTTGGGTTTTCTGGCCATCTGTCGTGGTGTGAATGGGGGTGCCCTGGCCAGGGATCTTGCAGGAGGGGAGCTACCTACTTTCCTCATGCAGCAGATCAAGGGGCGCATAATTTGGCCCATCATTGGCAAGGCTGACTTGAATCCCTCACCACTAAAACGTTTCTTATTGTAATTAACATGTAGTTTGGGGGAATCCGTCAAACTTCGTCCACTAGTTCCACGAGCATTGGCAACGCTTGCCAGAGTCACTGACGACAAGGAGGGTGTCCAGACCAGGGCCAGGAGGGTGTCCAGCCCCAGCGCTTGACAGTCATTTGTTGGCATTCTGTCTCCTTCCCCTCATGCGTTCATTCAATCATTCATGTCAGCATGGAGTCATGAGTGCATATTTTATTCCTGGGGTTTAGCCTGTGGCTGTAGCTCTTTGTTTCATTGCTCAAATTGTCTTGGGTCGATAGGGAGCCCCCGCAACTGGCTCCCAGGTCCTGCTGACATGTCCTTATTGTTCTTTGGTGACATGATTATTGACACCCCAAGATGTGCCAAGCTCCTCTTGCACTGTCCTGCCCCTTGTGCTTTCCGATGGAGAATGATACTTAGAGACAAAGTTCTGTGTCTCTGCATGGAAGACAGACAACTGACATGTGGAGTGCTCCCCCACTCCTTTGCCATCTTTTTCTTTTTAAACTTTGATTGAACGAACATTGGCTTACAGCACGACGTGATTTAGGGGAGTAGATGCACACCTCTTCTAAGCTGTGTCACCACACCACCCCCTATCAAAGCTCCCAGGGTCCTTTACCCCAGGCCACGGGGCCTATTCCACCTTTGTGCCCACCCACCCTCTCTTGCCTTCTAGTAGCTTCAGATCTACAGGTAGATTTCTAGGGGTTATTTTGCTTCAGTTTTATCAGTTTCTATACTGGGTTTCTTTATATTCCACATATGAGTGAAATCATCTAGCCTTTTTACTTACTCAGCTGAATCCCCTCCAACTCTATCATGTTGTCAAAATGGCAAGATTTCTTCTTTTTTTTTTATAGCCAAGTAGTATTCTGTATACACCACATCTTCTTTATCCACTCCTCTGTTGATGGACACTTAGTGTGTTTCCACACCTTGGCTATTGTAAAAAGTGCCTCCATGGACATAGGAGTGCACGCACCCCTTTGGAATAGCAATTTTACATTCTTTGGGTACCTAGGAATGGATTTGCTGGATCACAGGGTAGATCTATTTTTAATATTTTGAGAAACTTCCATACTATTTTCTGTAGGGGCCGGACAAGTCTGCATTTCTACCCACAGTGCATAAGACTTCCTTTTCGTCCACACATCAACATCTGTTGTTTCTGGCATTTTGTTACACACATACAATACATATATGTGCATGTGTACTACACACATCATGCATACATATCTATGCATGCCACCCTCACGGGGGCGAGCTGGGATCTTATTGTGGTTGTGATGTGTATCTCCCTGATAATAAGTGATGAAGAGGATTTTCCATGTGACTCTTGGCCACCTGGATGTCTTCTTTGGGGAAGTATCTATTTAACTCTTCTGCCCACCTTCGTTTTCTTTTTGTTGAGTTGTATGGGTTCTTTGTACATCTTGGACATTAGCCCCTTGTCGGATATATGGTGTGCAAATATTTGCTTTGGCAAAGTCACGAATTTATGTGCCACCTCAAAGCCTCACACTGCAGGGTTTATTCTGTCTTCTTCCCTTTCTGCATTCACAGCTCCCTTCTCCAACAGTGAGATTCTAATGTCCACTCTTTACTTATCCTTTCAATCCTAGAATATATGGAAAACAGCTGCAGAAATGTAAACTCATACTACTTTGAAAAAATAGCTCTAACTAATGTGAATATTTGTTTACAGTTACTTTATCTCCAGTATGAATGTATATCGTCAAAATAGGTGGACTAGCTCATTTTACCTGTTTCATAACTGCTATATTCATTCAGAATACAGATAGAATCATTTTTTTCTGTTTCTATTCCATGTTAGCACTTTTTCCTTTATCTCTGTTGATTTTATTATTAATTTTGTAAGTTGTACATTATCATCATTTAAAAGTCAAAACTATTTAAAAGTTCTAGTCACAAAAGTGTTACCCATCCATTCCAAATCCTTCCACTTCATTTCTACTTATCTGCTATAAATAATCATTTCATTACTTTCTGGTCTATTCTTCTTGTCCTTTCCCTCCCAAATAGTAATGTTCTTCTTTTGTTTTTTATTTCCCCTTTTATCTTACACTAAAGGTAGTATATTACATATCCTCTTCTGAACCTCACCCCCTCCTTCTACCAAGCTCATTTATTATAAGTAGGCACTAAACCAGTCACACTACTTGGCCCTTTTTGCTCCTTAAAATGTTAGCACTTTGCCTTTGAACACTCCATCGAAATCCTTGCATAAAAGATCCACTTGAGGCAGACGACAATATTTTTTTGTAGAACCAAACATTTCTTTAAGTTTAGGAATAGAAGTTACAAGTGCACTGTAATTTTCTAGATCTCTCCCTATAACTACAGTTATATAGTACTCCATTGTTTGACTGAGAACAGATTATTGAATTGGTTGGCTAGGCGTACACACATAGGTTGCTACCCTTGTTTTGTAATTACGAACACTATTGCAGTGAATCACTTTGTCCAAATGTTTTTTGTTTTGTTTTGTTTTATTGTTGGAGGGGTACTGTCAAAATACAACCGTAGAATAGTTGATGGATGAAAAGGTAAATGCATGCATAGTTGTGTTATATATTACCAAATTTCCCTCTGTAAGGATTAGGGTCCACTTGCAATAGATGAGAATGTCTGTGTATCCAGAGCTTTTTCAGAATATATTTGAAAAAATTCTCAATTTGATAACACTCATTGAACAATTTTTGTCAATCTGATAACACTTATTTTTACTAGCTATCTTCTATCAGTCTTACAGACTTAACTCATAAAGGAACAGTTTTCATCATTTTCTTGTGTTCCCATTGCCTAGGACATTGTCAAGGATATAATAGATGCTTTACCATGAATTGGTACGATTGCTGTGTGAAAGGGTAGACAGGTGTGTGGACTTTGTGTTGGATGGATGATTAAATGAAAGAATAATGGGGTGAGGGAAAAGATGATGGGGTGGGGGATTTTTAAAAATCACTAAATGACTTTTGCTTATGATTCTATGCTCATTATGTCATCTGAGTCCCACTATGCTCTCGCAGGGAGTAGGCTTTCACTTACAATCTGTTTACAAGGATGGGGGCCACAGGCTCACCCTGAATTCATATCTGCCACAGTGCTTGGCACGAGAAAATACTTAATATTCAATTTGTGAGTAAGTCAGTTACAACCACAAAATGTTATTTCCTCCCGTTAACTTTCCATGAAAACTGAAGTTGCTTTCTCTGTTATTTCAACACTGAACACAGGCTTGATTCACTCCGTCTGGACAGACATTTGCCCTGAAATAATTCAGCGGCAGTCGAGTTCAGCCTGCAAGTATTTTAAGCATGGTTTGGCTGTGCGGAGTCTTGTAATTATCTGCTGGATGAGATCATCAGGGAACAAACTCCTGCTTTGGAACCAATGTGCGGCGCCACACAACTGGGCCAGCGCCTGCCCGCACAGCTGAGCGGGCAGGAGCACAGTCATGGAGAGAAGGCATGAAATGGTTCATGTTCTAGAATATCTATGTTAAGTGTTTCTTACTACTTAAGTGAGTAGCAAATTCTCATACTGATCCTGAAACAGAGCAAATCCTGAGGAGAGGGGGTAACCCAGTTAGAGGGTCTTCACCCCTCATTATAGCTGCAGGAATGAGGAAAAATGAGAGGGGGAGGGGGAGGGCAACAGGGAGAGGGAGAGAGAAGGAGGGAGGGAGAGAGAGGGAGGGAGAGAGAGAGAGGGAAGGAGGGAGGGAGGGAGAGGGAGGGAGGGAGGGAGAGAGAGAGTGAGTTTGGTGTCCAGAGGGCACCCCCTTCCATGCTCGAGCCCTCCCTACTGCCTCGGAGGCTGTAAGGTCCCAGCCGTCTTTGGGTCGCAAGGCAGGGACAGGAAGTCCACACCAAGCAGGCTCAAACTCTGCAACTATGTCGTGTTGGCCGCCCCATGTGGCGTGACAGAGGGCACGGGGCGGCCCTCTTCTCCCGACCCGCACGCCCGGCCTCGCTGTGCCTCACTCCCAAAGCCACGGCGGCTCAGACGCTGCCGTGGAGCCAGGACCGTGGCCTGCGTCCACCCCAGCCTGTCCATGCAGCTCCTAGATGCCCGCCGGTGCCTCTGGGCACCCTGGGCATACACGGTACCTGCCGGTTCCACAGCGGGTGGGCACGCTGATGCAGCTGCAGCCACAGATTCTCATGCAGGCCACTGGCAGCAGGTCGGGGGACATGAGGTCCGAGGGGCTGGGCAGCCGGCACGGAACTGGACCCCCAGAGCAGGCCAGTCTTGTGCAAGCGGCAGCCGCGGCGCCCCCATCACACCGGCTCAGAGGCTGCTCCGACATATTATGAAAAGAAAGGGATCCGAGTTTTAGGATGAGGATGTGGTTTCTCCTTTTCGTTCTTGGGTCTGTTGTGAGTGTCGGGGTCTTTAGAGAAAATGTGAACCTTAGCAGAGGAGAATATAGCCAGGCGGTGTGGGTAAGAACAGGTCGTTTACACCCTGACCACGTGTCCTCCTGCAAAAGTAACATTTTCCCATCCCGATACCCAAAAAATAAGCAATTGTTGGTATCGAGCAGTTGCGCTGGCGGGGAGGGGGCGAAGGCGCGCTGAATTATAAAACGCTTTCCTTTGAAGTCGAGTCAATTTTTATTCTTAATCTGTGAGCATGAGATGAGAACAAATAACTTCTGAGTGAAATAAAGATTCTTAGGCTGTCAAGATTTATCTTATCAGTCTGAAGAGGTGGGATTCCTGCTAGCGACTGGCAGTTTTAAAAATCCCTCTGCCGGGGGAAGTGTGAAAACAGCCGGGAAGCCAGCTCGGAGGCCCCAGCTCCTGTTTGCTCCTTCCCTGCATCCCGGGCTTGAGGCTCTGCCGGGCCGCAGGCTTTCGCGGGCCGGTGGGAGTGGACGCGAGAGAAGCAGAAATCACTCTGTCGGGGCGGAGGTGTTTGCGGTGCAGAACGCTGCGGGTCTGTTGCCAGAATGCCCAAGGATTTGGGGTGTGTTCCGAGCGGTCCTTTCGCCGGGAATTTTCCACGTCTGCCTGGGAAGCCTTTGCTGCCGGTCGCTTTGCTGCCACGGGAGGACCCGCCTCCTGTCCCTCCTGTCTTCATCCCCCTTGGACAATTCCGTGAACCGACCCCCAAGCCTGTGGGCGTCGGGCAGCTCTGCAGTGTGCCCCCTCCCCACCCTCATGGCAGAGCCAGAAGAAAAGAGCTGGGGCTGTTTTATGGGCTTTCGGGCGGGTTGGCATTTCTGGGCAGGGGGAAATGCCAGCATGTGTCTCTGAAGCGTCTCGTTGGGGAACGCCCCGGGAAGACCACTGCCCGAGGAGGTGCAGGCCAGCCAGCCGGGCCAACCTCTCCGCAGGTGCGGATCCAGGCTCGCCTCAGGGACGCTGACTGAGCCCGGACACGTGGCTCCGGTTGGTGGCAGCCAGACTAGCGGCCAGAAGTTTCCAGAATCTGAACACAGAGGTGTCCACAGAGGGCAGAAACCTCGCTACGGTTTCTCAGGCTGCTCCCCCAAGAAAACGGGACAGTCCCACAGACAGGGCCCGCGGAGACTGCCTCGCGGAGCCTCCTGTGGGAACCGCAGTGGCCTGGGGGGCGGATGGCCCTTCCCGCCGCCCCCGCCTCCCCGGAATGGAACAGGACCCCGACCCCAGCCCCTCGCTGAGCTCCTCGGCCCCTCCCTTGGGGTTCCTTCCCGGGACCTCTGCGCAGACGAGCCCCTCGGGCCCCTCCCTGCCTGCCGCGTCCTGGCCGTGGTTTTACGCGGACTTCTGGGGCTCCTTCGGCTGCGTCGCTGGGGCTGGCCAGGGCGGGCGGGGGCTCGCTCCCCTGGCCGCTCTCACCGCCACCACACTTGGTGCTGTGAGACCAGGGGACTTCGTCTCCGGTTCTGGCGGCCGAAATCGGACTCCAGGTGTGGGCAGGCCGTGCTCCCTCCGAGGTCCGGGGGGCCCTCCCTCAGCTCCGGCTGGGCCGCCGCCCTTGGGTCTCTGCCTTGTCAAGGTCACTCGGGTCTCTGCCTCTGTGGGCAACGTGTCTCCAGCCTCTCCTCACACTGCCCTTCCTCTGGGCCCACATGTCCCTCTTCCCACACGGACCGAAGCCCATGTCAGCTCGGCGTGAAGATTTCAGGGGTGCTCTGTGAGGCCCGAAGGTTACAGGGAGAATCTTCACAGACAGCATAGCTGGCTTTTCCCACAGTTCTGGAGATGCTGGGCCTGAAATCCAGAGTGCCGCAGGCCCAGCTCTGCCGAAGCCCAAGAGGGCGTCTCTTCCGGCTTCTTCTGGACTCCACATCGCACCCCCAGGCCGTCTCCCCGGGGGTTTGCGTTCTCCCCGTTTCCTTGGCTCTCAGGACGCCGGTCACTGGGGCAGGACTTGCCTTGGCGTCCGTCTGTAAACAGCCTGTTTCCAAACCAGGTCTTGTTCCGAGGTTTTGAGGGGATGTGAGTTTGGGAGGATCTTACTCCCCGAGTAGGCCCCCCACATTTGCTGAGTGGATGCATAAGAGGCTATGGGGGTCCTGTGGGCCATGGAGGCCGTGGGGAAGGAGGAGGAGGTGGCCACGGCGCCCGTGATCGAGAGCGCGAGGAGGGCCAGGCCTGGCGGGCAGAACCAGCGCCTCCCCTGCGCTCGCCCTCTCCCAGAAGCCTCCTCAAGATTTCTGTGCTGTCCTCCCCTCCTCAACTGCGCGCTTTTAATATGTCTATTTAAATGCAAATTTTGACTTTCTGTCTGTAATCATATAAAATGTTTGGCACTAAAATTTTAATCAGGAATGTAATTTTATATCGAGGCGGTAATCGAGCGGTAGGACACACATAATAGAAGGAAGCATCGCCGCTGGTTCCTGTGCACGGGAGCTCAGCCTCCTGTTCCAGGTGGGTGAGAAGCGGCCCTGCCTTGTTGGGGTGCTTTGCGAAGCTGTCCCGTGCCCCCACCTGTGCCCGGTGTGTGTCACCAGTCCCGCCGCTGTGTCCAGGCGTCTGCTTGAGACGCCATCCCAGGCCGAGGGTAAAGCCTGGGCCGGGTGGTGCCTCAGCAAGAGAGGCAGGTGACAGATGGGGCGTGCGCCACAGTGAGCTGGGCACCCCTGCCTTGGGCCTGTAGCCCCCCTGCCCCCACCTATACTCTCTTTCTCTAGAGGAGACCCTCCAGGCAAACTCACCTTTTTTAAAAAAAAATAGGTTTTAACTTTTTACAAAAATTGACAATATTGCCTCAGTTTCCTGTGGGTTCATTGACATCATGGCTTCTCTCCCAGGCCCCGGGGAGCTTTGGGGCGGGTGTATCTGCTGCTGACACCATTCCCTCTCCAGCAGCGGCCTCTCTCAGTTTCAGCGTGTCCCATTTAGAACATAAAGTGTGTGTCCCCGCTCCGAGCACAGAAGGCTGAGAAGTTCAGGGTCCCCAAGAGTGCAGAGGTGCCCCCCTCAGTGCCTGGTGTGAGCGAAGGGGCGGGAGGACGAGCAGGGGTGTGTCCTAAAATAGACCCCAGGAGAGAAGGGTCACTCGTGTCCACTAGTTCACGGGGGCCTGGTCAGAGGCGGCTCTGGACCCAGCCGTGGGGTGAGCACCAAGAGAAGTGAGGGGCAGGTGATGACCATAGGGACAGGCAGACGCCAGGTGTGGCAGGTCTGCAGGGCAAAGGGCGATGACAGAGCAGACCAGCCCCACTAAGCTGTGTTATTTTTGAAGATTGATTTATTTATGCAGACAAGAGCTGGGGTGTGGGACAGAGGTGTGTGTGGGGGGGTGGTGGTGAGAGGATTCCCCAGAGACAGAGTGGGGAGCACAACAGGCGGATCCACTGATGTACACTGCTGGGGGGAGTAGCAGGGAGACAGGAGAGGTCTGCTGCCCCCTATGGGAAGCTCCCTGGCCAGGGATTGAACTCGTACTGCAGTGTCTGCAGACAGCTTCATAGGCTGAGACTTAACCCCTGCGCCCCCAGGGAGGCCCCCACTAAGCTTTGCTGGGAACGAAAGGACAGATGTTAGAATAGCCGACAACATGGCAGGTGGTCAGGGGCAGCTCTGTCCACTGGAGATGTTGGAGCCTGTGCTGGGGAAAGCCAGGGGGAGGCTGGCGGGGACCCTGCGGGAGAGAGTCTCAATGGGACGAGGTCCACAGGGGGACAGGCCAGCTGCTGGAAGGGACGCCTTCCCCGCCATAGCGGAAGGAAGTCGGGTACAGGGAGTCCATTGTCTTCACGGCAGACACTGGAGAGCTCCTCTCTGCTGCCATTTGTTTTCTGGAGGGGGAGGCTCTGGAAGGTGGGGGAGGTTAAAGATGTGGGCAAAGTAGACTATGCTTTAAATAGCCACATGGAGGGCCTCTCTGGTAGTGAAGCGGTTAAGCGCTGCTCTGTGGAGCTGTCAGCGGCGGCGATGCGAGTTCGATGCCCCGGCCGGGGAGAATCCCGCATGGCGCGACAGACCTCTCCTGCCTCCCCGCTGCTCCCCTCAGCAGTGTATTTCTGTCTGTCTTCCTGTTCTGCTCCCTGCTCTATCTCTGGTGAACCCTCTCGCTGCCCCGTGCCTCTGGCCTGTACCCTAGCTTGTATGCATAAATAAATAAATCTTTAAAATAAACAAATAAATAAATAGCCACATGGAGCAGGAGAGAAGAAACCTGCTACTTCTGACTTTGGCCGACTGCCTCTGAGCTCCAAGCCCGGGAGCTCCAGAGTGAGTAAGATGGTCCAGTCGGACCCTCATTCTCTTCGGGGGGAGGGGTTGTGAGCTCGCGGCGGCACGGCTGGGCTGTCCCCCACGCTTAGCATGGCGCGCGTCTGCCTGGTGTGCAGCGTCCCTACTGTGCTGAAGAATAGCTCAGTGGTGCTGGTCTAGACCTTGGTGAAATAGGAGCTGGCGAGGGAAGAGGGGAAAGGGCGTGTGAGTTGAACATCTGGGGGATAAACGGTGAAAGATACAGACCAGTAAGTCGAATCTGGGTGTGGAAGAAACACACACTTAGGCTGTTTCTTTCTCTTTTCCTTTCTCCTCTGTAAAGAGTAGCTGGAGTGAGTCGCCTTGAACACATCTCTTTGGGGGCTTAGACCAGTGATCCTCTAAGGTGGGACCCAGAGAGGAATGAGGGCTGTGTAATACGTGTTAGTGACCACCAACAAGTCGCTTGTGGGGAGCCGCCACCCGCTGGCCCTCCCACCTCTGACAGGCCCTCGCCAGCACTGCGTGGAATCCGTCTTTCTAACACTCCCCAGTTTGCTGGGCGCACAGAAGACCTTTGCATTGTTGTGCAGGACTTTTGGCGCTGCGAGCCGCTTTCTGCAAACTGCAGGGAGACGCAGGTGTCGAGTGCTGGCCTTGGGGGTCTTCTAGAGGGCAGGCCCAGAGGCCATCCTGCAGTGGGGGGTGGGCTTTAGGGGAGTTACTGGAGGGAACGGGATGGGAGACAGCTGGATGAATCCAAGAGCTGAAAAGGAGGGGAGAAATTCTAGGACCTTCTAGGAAGGGGGTGTAATGATCTCGGGGGCCTCATGGGGAAGCAGGAAGAAGAGGTTGCTGCTGATGGAGGTTTGTCGCTTGGCAGTTTGAGTGACTGCAGGAAAGGGTCAATCAGGAGGGATAGGTGGGTGGGAGGCGGGGGGAAAGGGCAGTGCTCCTCCCGGCATCTGGGCTGTACCTGTCAGGCAGACACTTACTTGTCCGGCCTGGGGCAGTCCCTGTTCTCTTTGGGGGCAGATCAATGTGCTTTTCTCACACCTTGGGAGCTGTGGGTCCTGTTCATTAGACCAGGTCTTGGGCCCTCGTGACCTCCTCTGCCACATCTGCTGTCGCTGGAGCAGATCCAGCTGTGTGCCTATGGATTCTAGCCACTGGATTCCATGGCAACACCAAGCCTTCCCGGCCAGCTTCTGGCCTGGTGGTTCACACAGGCTCAGTAGGGGTCTCCCATGCACACTGCAAATTCCAGAAAGGGAGCCCCAGTCTGCCTGTGCATTGCTGCCCCCCAGGGCTGGGCCCTGCAGGCGTTTCTGTAAAGGGCCGGATGGCGCGACCTTTAGGCTTGCAGGGAGTGCGGTCCCCAGGGTTACCCAGCCCTGCCCCAGTAGGGCGTGGAAGCAATGACAGGGCCGTGTGCTTGGGTGGGCGTGGCTGTGTTCGGATGCAGCTTTACCCACCGCTGACACCTGACCTGCATGTAATGATCATGTGCCATAAAATCTTCTTTTAGTCGCCCCTCCCCCAGCCATGTGAAATGGCAAAAACCGCTCTTAGCTCCTGGGCTGTACAAAGACAGATGGCAGCTGGGTCGCCTGAGAAGCTAGTTTGCCGTGCAGGTGCTGGAGCAAGGCAGGTGGCTGCTGCATGGTGAACCCCAGTTCGGGAGGAGGCGGGCGCCTGGGTTGCCTGGGTGCTTTCTCCTGCAGGGGGCACGGAAACCATGGGGGTACAGCCCAGTAGCTGCAGACCAGGTATGCTCAGTCCCCGAGCCGCCCCCATGAATGCGTGGCCCGAGCTGACCGTCCAGTTCCCTGGGCAGTGGGAGAAGCTGCGTTAGGGATGTGGGAACAGCCAGCCCTCCAGGCCCTCTGATCAGCTGTCAGCTGAGGCAGGAGAAGGGCGCCGTGGACCTGGGCAAATCGAAACCTCGACAAACCAGTGTTTGAGCGGTGGCCAGCAGTGGCCAGCGCAGGCTCAGCTGCAGGGGCAGCAGACTCCCAGGAGCGAGAAGGAGCTGGACTCCTGGGGCCAGGAGAGGGTGGTCGAGGCTGCCCAGTGACTCACTGACCATGCGCTGCTTCGGACACTTTTTCCAAAAGCTGCGGGCAGTAGGGCTCCCCCCCGATGCTGGTGAATAGTCCAAGGGGGTGGCTCCATTACTTTTAAAGGAAGGGTTTTCATGCAGACTGGACGGAGCAGCTGCCCGCCTGAGTGATGCCTGCCCAGGGTGTGCTGAACCTCGTAAACTTGGCTCCCTTCCCTGCTCCTTGTCAGACCCCCTGTGCCGGACGCCCCGTGGTCTGGGGGTGCAGCGTCACTCCCCCTGTTTTTTCTTCCCCTCCTGAAGCCCCTCTGTGCAGTGGTGTAGCTTAGTATCCCACCTTTACCTCCTTTATTTGGGAAGGACAAGATCAAATCCACAAAGGCACACCCCCCTTCCAAGGCAAGATCAGCCAGTGGTTATTGCTGAAGATTTTTTTTAAGATTTATTTATTTATGCACACAAGAGTGGGGTGTAGGCCAGAGGTGGCGGGGTGAGAGGACTCACCAGAGACAAGAGTTGGGAGCAGAACAGGCGGATCCACTGAAATCCACTGCTGAGGGGAGCAGCGGGGAGACAGGAGGGGTCTGCTGCGCCATGTGGGAAGCTCCCTGGCCGGGGATCGAACTCGTGCTGCAGTGGCTGCCAATAGCTTCATAGTGCTGAGACTTAACCCCTTGCACCAGTGCTAAAGATTTTGCGCCAGTTGTCAAATCCTCAGTAATGACTGGCGGAGGAAGCGGGGGAGGGGAAGGGACTCTGTTTAGTTTTTTAAGTTCTTAAGCAGATCAGGTCCTCCATGGTACGGGGTATTAAGAGAAAAGATGATTTCTCATTCTCTGAAATGCCTTTACAGCTCCCATCATTCTCTCTGTTTCCTGAAATGTTTCCGTCTTACCGCCATTCATCTCTCCTGATTAGTTTTGCTTTTCTTTTCTAAGATGTTGCTAAATTTGCTTGTAAAGTTTTGTTTATTCATCGGCGCTCAGTTGAAAGGTGCTGGATCATTAATCTAACTGTTCAAGGTTAACCATGCTTTATGCTGAAATTGCCTTTTATGGAACAGATTTCAAGGTTTTGCAAGAGTTGAGTGCTACCTCATTTTTGACATTTCAGCAATGAATCCTGTTTGAAATGTGATTTGAATCCAATCATCATCTTATTTGTGGAGGAAGATAAAAATAATATACAAATATTACAGTAAAATTGCATTTCTCTCGCCCCCTCCTGCATCCTGGCTCAGCCCGCCTCGCCAGAGTGGCACAGAGCAATGTCATTCCGACTTTAATTCTGTCTTCAATTTTTCTCCCTCTAGATCTATATTTCCCTCCCAGAAGGCTTAAACATGTTTCCTTTATATCTTACTTGAGTTGTACTGGGTTTCTCAAGAATGCACGCCAAGGAAGAAATGGAGCTTACACAATTACTCCTGTGCCTTCTTGGGTAGGAAGGACTTTCGAGGTCGTCTGATCCAACTACTTATGCAATCACAGGGTTCTTTCTTTGAAGGAACAAATGAAGAATTTAATCTTCCAGGCCTCTTTGTAAACGTGTGAACAAGTTTATAAGTGCCTCCGCCTTGCGGTGTTTGGATGTGGCATTTTAATTAAAGACTGAGGCAGCAGCTCTGCTGTTTTTATGATCTGGCACCGCCCGCAGTTCCCCCAGCTCCGTGGGGCCCCGGGCGGCTGATGGAGACGCCTGCCCCACCGCTGCTCGGCAAGCAGCCTCTCCCCGAGACCCCTGTGGAAGTGGCGCCCACTCTGTGCCTGGGCGGCCGCACCTGCACCTGAGTTTCTCTTCTCACGCTCTGGGGTGGCGCCTCTGCCCAGGCGCTGGCTGGAAATGCCCCACCTTGTCAAAGACCGCTCCCGAAGCGCCTCGGGCGGGCGTTTATCACTCTAATGTGCCCATGGGTGGGTTATAATGCTCGGCCCCGACAGGTTCTAGCACAGAGGACGCTAATGCTGGGGTGACCACAAGGAAAGTGGGCGCTCGGTCCCCACGTTTCTGTGACAGAGACGAGGACAGGCAGCACCGCACAGAGGCAGGATTCCAGGATGGGCCCAAGTCTCAGCTCAGTTTGTGATGATGGCTCATGACTTTCCAGAGGCGCCATTTGCCTCGGTTTCCCCACTCTGGAAAGGGGCCTCATGCAGGTGTGAGTTCTCGCAGCGTCAGCCCACACGCACCACCGGGATGGGGACAGCCAAGGTCCCCCACAGGTGCACGCCGTGAGCCAGGCCCGTGCCCCGACTGTGAAATAGGGATTTAGTTGCAGGCGGCAGGAAGCTCATTTGCGGAGAGTAGGCCCAGGGGACCTTCAATGGGGCAGCCTCTCACCAGTACCCAGGGGACACTGCCTGGGGACACATTTCTAAATGTCACCGACCAGCGTGTTCTCGTGGCCACGTGGTCCCGAGGCAAACTTCCGTCGTGGGCAGGCTGCTCCCCATTGGGGGCGGCTCCCAAACCCTCGTGGACGCCTGGCCAGAACCGCTGGGCCTTTCCCTTCTGCCGGCTCGTGTCCACTCCTCGTGTGTCAGCACATGTGAGTCCAAGTCTTCCCTTCAGACATCTCAGTCCTCACAGGCCTCCCGCACTTAAGGAGCTTCTACCGGAGAGGGAGGCTGGAAGGGAACAAGGCAGCGGGAGTTGGGGAAGGTTGTGAAGGAAATGAAGGCCCCACAGTGAGGCCACAGGGGCTCTTCCAGTAGCTCCAGCGCCCAAAGCAGCACCTGACACATAGCAGGTCCTTAATAATCACTGATGTCTGTTGAATAAGTGAGGGAGAGGGAACATTTATTTTTTAAGATTTATTTATTTATGCATACAAGCTGGGGTGTAGGCCAGAGACGTGGGGGGTGAGAGGGTTCACCAGAGACAGAGTGGGGAGTAGAACAGGCAGATCGACCGAAATACACTGCTGAGGGGAGCAGCGGGCGAGTCAGGAGAGGTCTGCTGCGCCATGTGGGATTCTCCCCGGCCGGGCGTCGAACTCACGCTGCAGCCGCGGACAGCTCCACAGGGCTGTGCTAACCCATTGCACCACCAGGGAGGCCCCAGAGGGAACTTTTCAGGTAGAGAAGCCCATAGAATTCTCTGAGGAGCTGATTCTTGAACAGAACTACTTGTGGGGTGATGGAGGGGTTGGGTGAGTGGGGAGGAAGGGGCGTGTTGATGCTGAGAAAGATCTGGAAAGAGCCTGGACTGTTCGAGAACCAGAGTAAAGATCTATGTGGTCAAAGGGTTCACTGAGAGGGGGGCTAGGGAGGTGGAAGATGGCCCAGCAGTGACACTCAAGAAATATAAGGGCTCCGGCGCTGTATGCTATGATTCCATGTCATTAAAGCGCTGAGAAGAACGCAGAGCAGTGTATATTTACATCTGTGTTCCGTTAACTGACTTATGTCTTATTCCTGGTTGTCTTCTGTTGTCCTTTGGGTTTGAGTTAGCATCTGGCACAGCTTGGCTTCTACTGCCTCTTATGGGCTCGTTTGTTAAATAACCTGCATTTCTGTAGGCTATAGACCCGGCAGTGCAGTAAGCTATCTTTTGTCTTTTACAGTGACCACTTAATTCAGTCAAGAGCAAGAATATATTTTTACTGTCTTTTTTAATTATTTGTCTATGCATACAAGAGCTGGGGTGTAGGCCAGAGGTACGGGGGGGTGAGAGGATTCACCAGAGACAGAGTGGGGAGCAGAACAGGCAGGTCAACTGAAGTACACGGCTGAGGGGAGCAGCGGGTAAGCAGGAGAGGTCTGCTGCAGCATGTGGGTCAGCTCCCTGGCCGGGGATCGAACTTGTGCTGCACTGGCTGCCGATAGCTCCATAGTGCTGAGACTTAACCCCTTGCCCCCCCCAGGGAGACCCTGTCTTTTATATTTTTATTACCACTTACACAGAGGCAGCATAATGGGGCATATCACTGGGTTGTGGGGAGTGACCCAGACCTTATTTGGAATGCAAAGGGAAGAGACTGGAGGCTTGGTAAAGTTATTGGGGACCACCCGAAGGCTGAGCCTTCCAGTGACTGGAAGGATGAACCCTTGACTCTGAGATCGGGGGTTCTTGGAGTCAATCGTCACCTTTCACTTACAGCTTTTGTCACCCCACGCACTAGGCAGTGACTCCCACCCCCAGATCTTCACTGGGGTGAAGGAGGGGAGAGTCCACCCACCTCTCAGATGCCCGTTAGCATCTTGCTGCCACCGTGTGACTTGGCCTCTGCGGGCACGCCTTGGGCAGGTGTGCGTCTTGCTTCTGGAACTATCCGAGATCTAAGTGGACTTGATTAGGAAAGACCTTTCAAAGCCATTAGCATCCACTTAAATGTGAAATATTTGGGGTGATAAATCTGCTCACAGGCTCATAAAACAGCCACCAGCTCAAGGTTATGTGGAACGAAGAGAGGCTCAGGCGTTGCTCAGCGTTTTAGCTGCTGGTTATTGTACTTTTAACCTCCTTGCACTTGGGGCTCTGTTCTCCCTCCCCTGAGTTATGTTTGTTGCTAGAATGTACCGTGGACATCTGTCAGCTCTGTAGCCAGCACCGACCCCCCACCTCTGTAGGGTGCCCAGCTTTCTCCTAGGTATCATCTCCCCACCCCACTCTCAGTTCTCATGACTTCTGGTAGAATCCCCACTCTCTCAGGCTCTCTCAGGCCCCAGGGCAGGGCAGTGACCCTTGCCTGGCTGTGAAAGGGGCAAGAAACTGCTTGTCCAGGAGGTAACCTGAAGTGGCCCCTCCCCTCGTGGGTAAATGTCCAGTTAAGCAGCGTTGGCCAGAGCAGGGCCAGTGAGGCCCGAAATCTGCCACACGTCGGGAGGCAGACCCGTGTGTCTGTCAGAACCAGGGGCGTGAAGTCTGTAGAGTTAAAAAAAAAACAACAACACTGGAACTCCGTAATAAACAGTCCAATTAATAAATGGGCAACAGATCTGAACAGACAATTCACCAGGAGGAGATCCAGAAAGCCAGACACATGGAATAATGTTCCTCGCTGCTCTTACTAAGGAAGATGCAGGGCAAAGCATAATGAGAGGTCCCCTCACACCTGAGAGAACAGCACATATTAAACAGACCCCAACAGCAAGTGCTGGAGAAGACAGAGAAAGAGGAGGCCTCAGATACGTGCTTGGGGGTGGAAACCGGGGCAGCCGTGTTGGAAATTGATCTGGCTGCACCCTAAAAACCTAAAAATGGAAATACCACCTGACCCAGTGTTACAGGGCAGGGAGAGGGGCACTCCAGGACCCCCAAACCTGCCTGCACTAAATAGGTTCTGCCATCCACTGAATCAAGATAAAACATACTCTAGTGCATAAGGTCTTCATGGAAAGGAACTTTAATATAATTAGTGTATAACCAAGAGAAGACAAAGAATATAGTTTTAAATCAAGCACCTGAAGTCACCCGTCCTCTCATGCGTAAATGTCCAGCCAAACAGGGCTGGCCCAAAGCAGGGCCGCCGAGGCCTGAAAGCTTCCCAAAAGTCTACAGCACCTTCGTGGTGGGGGGTCGGGGACCCATCGGAAAGGAGCAGAAGGGGCCAGGCAAGTCTGGAAGTACAAGAGCAAAATCAAAACCAAGATAAAAGGCGCCACTGTGACCCTCCCGCGGTCTCTCATGCACGCCGGTCTCAATCCGTCCAGGAACAAGAAGCAAACGCAGCTTCTCCGTGTGTCTCTGCTCCACGGGCCTCCTCCTGGTCTCCTGGCTCCATCCTGCCTCCTTCCTTCTCTGGTCTCTTCTCAAACTTCTCCTCCCTGCTCAGCCCCACCCACTCTTGGGTGGGTCAGGGAACCTGGAACTTCCTCTTTCCCTGGGGACCCTCTGTCACACCAACAATCCCATTCTTGGGCATCTTTCCAAAGAACATGAGACCATCCACTCGAAGAATAAGAAGCTCTACAATGTTGGCGGCCCCACAATAAACCATAGTTAGGCCATGGAAGCAACCTAAGTTCCCACTGATACCAGACTAGACCAAGAAGCTGTGGTCCATCTGTGCCGTGGAGTATTGTCTCACCGTAAGGAAAGATGAGATGTCACTTACTGCAAGCTGGAAGGAATTCAAAGCCAGTCAGAACGACAAAGACAAATACTGGAGGTTTACGTAGCAGATGCTTTAACAAAGCAAAATACTTATAAAAACTAGTGGACACTCTAAAATAAAGGGAGGCTTCTGAGGTGGAGGGGGGAGGGAGGAGGGAGAAGGGGCCAAAAAGAGGCTGGTGGGGGAAAA
>PVIJ01003280.1:109723-138566 GCA_004024925.1 Scalopus aquaticus
CCCCCCCCCCCCCCCCCCCCCCCGTGAGCCCTTCAGCTCCCTGCACCTGTAGATTTCCCCTTTATTGTGCCCTAGCTTTGTGGGGTTTTTTTTAAGATTTATTTATTTATGCATATGGGCCGGGGTACAGGCCAGAGGTGTGGGGCGGCGAGAGGGTTCACCAGAAACAGAGCGGGGAGCAGAACAGGCAGATGGACAGAAATACACTGCTGAGGAGAGCAGTGGGCCAGGCAGGAGAGGTCTGCCGCGCCATGTGGGAATCTCCCTGGCCGGGCATCGAACTTGCACCGCCGCTGCCGACAGCTCCAAAGCGCAGCGTTTAAAGGCTGCGCCACCAGCCGCTTTGTGTTTTTTTTTTTTTTTGCCGGTTATAACCAGATGGGTTTTAATATTGCCAGAGCCTCTATATTTTCAGATCAGAGAGAATGTGCAGGCCGCAAGGACTTGTGGGGGGGAGTGTCCTCTCCACCCCCTCTGTCCCTGGGAGCCCTGGCAGGAGCTGGGACCCCTGAATCAGACAGAAGCGCCCCAGAGGGCTGGGCCTGGCCCCTTCTCACCCCGTTCCGCCGCTCATTCGGAAACCTCCTCGCTTGCTGTTTGAAAGACGTTTCACTCATTAAAGCACCCCTTATTTTTCCCCCTTGTGGTGCTCAAAACAAGGAGCCCATACAGGGAATCCTCACCAAAGCAGTCTCTGGCTTTGCAAAGTTGAATGTCTCCCCGTCCCTCCCCTCAGTGGCTGGACCCCATCCCTTCAGAGCAAGGCCTGCTCGGACCTGCTCCTCGAAACACCCATGATGTCGACACAGTGGGGTCCTCTCCTGAAGCCGCGGCTTGAGGGTGCAGCATGAACCAGCCTCTGGAATGGGGCGACCTCGCCAGCCGAGCTGGGTTTCCCAGTCTGGGCAACCAGGGCCCTGCCCAGCCCTTCAGCGCAGGCCGCAGCTTGTGAACGCTTCGTGGTAGTTCACCCAGCATTTCCCCTTCAGGACTGAGGTTCTCACTCCCCCAGCTGCTGGGAGGGTTGGTGAATGATGGTTTTCACATGAGTCCTCTCAAGGGGTTGCCCTCAGATAAAGGGAATCACCTTACCCGAGACTCATATTCCCTTCCCAGGGACAAGCTCCATCCAGTGCGTGACAAAAGAAGGGTCTATAAAGACTTATCCCCCTTGTCTCAAGGTGAGGCAACTCTGAAATGCTATCTCCACTTCAGAACAACTCATGAGATGGGCTACGACCCCTTTTATAAAATTTTATAAAATTTATTTATTTTTGCATTGATCTGGGGTGTAGGCCAGAGGTGCAGGGTGGATGAGAGGGTTCACCAGCTCAGGGAAGGCTGAGCGACGCCAGGACCCAGGCTGCACCCAGGAGAAATCAGGCTAAGGACCAGCAAGGCTGGTAATAAAAATTGATGCTGCCTCCTCGAGCTGTGGGGTCCTGGGCCGGGACCCGGCGGCCGGGCCCTGCCATCTGGGTCGCCATCTCGACAGCAGTGGCAGAAATGCAGTGATGCTGGTGACACCTCCCGGCAGACACCGCAACCCCCTTGGGAGGCCAGGCAGAGGGGGTCGCCACTGAGCTGCTGGGGATCAGAAGCTCCATCTTCTCGTAGCTGTGAGTTGCGGGGTGCGGGGGAGAGGCCCAGCCGGGAGCTTCTGCGCCGAGTCCTCTATGCGGGCGTGTGGGCCCGCTCGTTACCCCGAGGGGCTCCCAGCACTTGGTGCTTGTGGCCCAGAGTGCGCCTCGTCGCGTGCGTTAGGTGCATCCGTGTGCCCACAGCCCCAGGCTTGTCTTTCCCTTAGCACTTAGCGATATTTCCTGGCTCGGAGGGGAGGCTCAAAATCTGAGCCCCCCCCACCCCAAATTCTAAACCTGAGTGGAATTATGATTGTGACGTTCACCCAGGGCACGGGCCAGATGGTGTTTTACTTAAAGCCTGTGCCTTTTGACTGACCCCAGGCGTCAAACGAGGCTCTCTCCGGGGCTCTGATAGCCAGGCGCTGTGTTCATTTCTGGGGATAAATAGAGAACGAACGCAGGTCCCTCTTCTCACGGGACCTAAAGTGGGGCGGGTGACTGGCACACACACGCACGCAAGAAAAGGGAGACTGCGATTTCAGGGGCAGCTGAGATGCGCTGCAGCGCGCCATGGCTTCGCTGGCCGGCGGGGCAGAAGCTGCCGGTCTGGCTGTGGCGTCTGCTGGGTGGCCGGGAGGGTCTTGGAGAGACAGCCCTCCGCCGAAGCCGCACAGTGAAAGGCAAGTGCATCGGGGCTGCACCCCAAGCCAAGGGTCGGTTAGAATCACTCTCTGGATTCTAATTCTGGGGGCACAAGCTGAAGGTCATACAGGCGCCCAGAAAGAGCCAGTGTGGCTGGCTCCCATGGGTGACAGTGACAGGGAGCAGCGCGGGAGGAAGCTGGAGGGGCGAGTGGGCCGTCCACCTCACAGAGCAGGCGCCGCTGACTCTGAGGTCGGGGCGTCCCGGGGCTGTGGGTGGCTCAGCAGCACCCCTGGGCTAACCCGCCACATACCCGCCCATCAGTGTCCTGGGTGGGGACCACCACGCTATCCCCGGACATTGCCGATGTAACTCCAGACACAGCAAAACCTCTCTCCATTGGGAACGGCTGCAGCTGTGTGTGCGAGGCTTCCAGAGGGTTTCATTCTGGGCGCCCCGGAAAGCGCTGAAGGTTTTTCTTTTTTCTTTAAGGTTTACTTTTATTCATTTATGCATAGAAGAACTGGGGTGTAGACCAGAGGTGTGGGGAGTGAGAGGGTTCAGCAGAGACAGAGTGGGGAGCAGAACAGGTGGATTCACTGAGATACACTGCCGAGGGGAGCAGCGGGGAGGCAGGAGAGGTCTGCTGCGCCCTGGGAAGCTCCCTGGCCGGGGATCGAACTCGTGCTGCAGTGGCTCTGGATAGCTTCACAGTGCTGCACTTAACCCGTTGTGCCACCAGGGAGGCCCTGTTTTCCTTTAAAAAAATATTTATTTTATTTATTTATGCATACAAAAACTGGGGTGCAGGCCAAAGGTGCAGGGAGGGCTGGGTGGGGGTTGAGAGGATTCCCCAAGACAGAGTGGGGAGCAGAACAAGCGGATCTACTGAAATCCACTGCTGAGGGGAGCAGCGGGGAGACAGGAGAGTCTGCTGCGCCCTGTGGGGAGCTCCCTGGCCTGGCCGGGCATCTAACTCGTGCTGCGGTGGCTGCAGATAGCTTCATAGAGCTGAGACTTAACCCCTGTGCTGCCAGGGAGGCCCAGCGCTGAAGGTTTTAAGCAGGGAGTGTCATGGCTTGATTTGTGTGTTGGAAAGATCGCTTGATCTGCCCCGAATGCATGGGGTGCGATGGGGGAAGAACCCCGCTCTGGAGCAGCTCCGAAGGCCTCGTTGGGAGGTGGCCGCCCAGTGGCTGCTCTGTCCTGGGTCGAGTTGGCAGAACTGGCAGTTGCACTGGGTGGAGGGGGTGAGGATGAAGGGGATGCCCAGATTTATGAATACCCGACAGGATGCCCCCCCACTCTGCGAGCCCCCCACGGAGTGAGGGGAGACACACTCAGGCAGCGCTCGGCCCGGAGAGCCCGAGTGCTGCAGACTGGGCCAGCCGGGCAGGGAGCGGCGGGCAGGTGCTTTGAGGCTGTAACCTTCCGAAGAAAAAGTGGGTTTTTGCTGAGTGGAGAGGGAGCTCCTCTTCTGGGCCACCTAAGAGGGAAGCCGCAGGAGGCAAGCCTTCCTCTGTTTTTCATTTCTCCAGCATCGTTTACTGTTGTCAAGGAAACCTCCGCCCAGACAGATGCTGGCCTGAGTCTTGGGTGGGAGGCCAGGGCGAGCGGCCCCCAAACGGTTGTCTTTGAAAAGAGCGTTTTCCAAATTTCTGGGCCAAACCGGCCTTTGCTAGTTCGCTGTGTTTCAGGGAATGCTTGCAAGTGTCTAAGACACTGAGTCTAATCTTATTTTTATTGAATTTCAAAAGCAGCACGTGGTGGAGAACACGTCTCCCCACAGTGTTTCTGGATAATTGTTTCCTGGACCACAGTACCCAGCAGGTCAGAATCTATAGTTGCCTAATAGTGACATGGTTTAACTAAGAAGCCGGGCAGTAACACATTCCAGAATGTTCATCTGAGCCTCCAGAGCAATAATTACTCTTTCCATTTGTGCAAATAAAGAGATATAAAGTTAAAGGTAAATGTCATCATCTCTCTGCTGCCCGAAAGGTCAGAGTACATGGTCCTGAAGGAGGACGGTAATCTCCCATCTGCTCCACCCCCCGCACCATGGACTGTTCCCTTGGAGACCCCCCCCATGGAACCCCGACAGTGACTCTGAGTAGATGGTGGGCCATAAATATTTGGAGGCACTCAGGCTTGGAACCTTGAGAAGCAGGCAGTATGTTAAATCCCTCCTTCTTTTGCAGAGATTAAAAAGCATCTCTCAAATTGACAAGAAAATTGAATAATAAATTAATTGTTTACAGTTAGGAAACATATGCACGATGGAAGTGCCACATCATGGGGGTGTTTTTATCAGATGAAAGAGCAGAGGAGGGAGAAAGCATCTGACCCCCCTCTTCCGCCATGGAAGAACAGTGGACTGAAGTCTTTCGTGATTGCACATTTCAAAATGCTCACTCAGCCGGGCACGCAACCCCTGTCTGCTGTCTTCAAGCAATTTGGGGCAATAGAGCGGGACACAGCTGAGCAGGACACAGAGTAAATGAGCACTTTGCTTCATCGATACGGCCTTTGATGTTTATGTTTGCGGGTTCTAATGACGGCTATATTTTGCAGCTGAAGGCAGTTTGCTTTTCGACAGTGGAGCATGAATTTGACTCCAGCATTTGGACGTGCAGGAAATGTCACATTATTTCGTTTTTTTCTCAATCAAATGAAATGGGCTTGAATAGCCAGAGTTTTGAGAAGTTGGGCGACAGTGGGTGGTGGACATTGTCACCGGTGTCTGTCATACAGATCTTCCTTGGTGGGGCTCATGCTTGGAATAGAGGGAAGGACTGCCCATCTAGGGGACATGACGGCCATTCCCGAGATGCTGGTGGCTCAGACCCGCCCAGTCCACTGGCACAGGGGCTGCTTGACTGACTCAATGCCAGCTCTGGAACAAGAGGTGTTTGCTGGCGCTGGACACGCACCTCCACATGTCCAAACCCTTGAGGACCAGCGAAAGCCCCACATCCTTTCGAACTGGAGGCCTCTCTCCTTCCTCAGAACTCACCAATTCTGCCAAGACCCCTTCACTCATTTCCTTGCTTCTGCCTTCTCACCACCCCACATACTCTCTGATCACTGTTTCTTTGGACACTTCATCCTGGCCTCTTTCCTGGACTTTGGGTCCGCATAGGAAAGGCTGCGTTTTACCTACTGATCATGCTATGCCCGTGGTCCAGAGGTTTTATCGGTAAGTGGCCAGTGAACTCAGAATTCTAGCCCATAAAGGAGGTTCATTTTAGTAACTGGCTTAACTGGTAGTGTCCCAGGCAAAGCAGGAACTAGGCTCACCTGATGGGAAGAGGGAAGAAGACACGTAGAAGCAGCCTCTGGTGGTTTTGACACAAAGCTTGAGAAACAGCTCCATTTTGGAAGCCGTTTGGGAGCCCACACGTGGCCCACGTGGGTATCACACATGTGCCACGTCATAACACGGAGACAAGCCATGCGTCTCCACGGCTCTCAACAGCCCACTTATGTGCGGGGCCGGCACCTCCATCCGCAGCTGGGAAAACCCAGACTCCGAGTTCAAGTCGGGCTGTGATATCCACCTGTGACTTGACCTTGAGCCATCTGCTTCATTTCATTGTGTTCATTGGTTCATCTGCAAACAAAAGGGATAATGCTGATCCAAGCATATCGTGGAGATTAATTAGTTTCTGAAGTGCTGAGATCAACAGATGAAGAGCTTTGAGTGGAAATTATTTTGATTTTAAAGGAATAATCGATGTGTGTAAGAGAGCTTGCTGCACTGAAATAGGTGCTCGCTGCTGGTGAGAGTGGGGGAAGGAAGAATATTTTTTTCCCAAAGAATCCTAAATTCACCCCAAAAATAGCAGTGGGAAAATTGCTTCTTTGTGATTCTGAAATAATGAGAAATTATGTGAGGAAAAAGAATGAGACTAGCAGGAGAATATGTGTAGTTAAGATATTGCAAAGGGACTTTCCCGGGTAAACAATGAAGTACCGAAAAACAATGCCCTTCTGTGATGAAGTTGTTGGGCTAATGCTTTCAGACCAAATGACGGAGCCAGGATCTTGCAAAGAGATCTGATGACTCATGTGTACTCAGTTGGAATGTCAGGCTAGGTAGGAGCAGTAACCACAGCTATTTATCGGGGCAAGATAACTCCCTCTTACAAGAGAGTTACTATTTAAAACCATTTATGTTTTTGTTTATTTGGCCTTCTCAAAATAAATACTATTGTGGCTCTGGCTAGACAGATAGAGAAATGAGAATCAGGGAAATTTACTGACCAGTCTCTGACCATTCGGTCAGCGAAGTTGGTATAGGTGATATTCTGATCTAGGACTTCTAACGTAACAGACCCTAATCATTCCACCAAGCAGACAAGTCTACTAAGATCTGTTGATATCCAGATGGCATATGGAAATGAATTATTTTTTAAGGATAGAGAAAAACTGGAATGAAGACAAGATATTTTTGTCAAAGGAAATCAAATATTCTGACTGTTAAACGAATGCAATTTTATCATAGAAATGGTGGGAAATGGCAACAAAGTCGAATTTAAAAATTCATTCAACTTTCCCTGTGATAGCTCCTTTAATCCAAGAGTTATTTAGAAGTGTGCTGTTTATTTTTAAAATATATATTTTTTTATTGTTATTTATATCTTTTACATTTTGTATTCCCCTTGGGTAACCCACCACCAGTTCACCCGTAATCCATCTCCATGGTCCCTTGTGTCCTTTTCTACTCCACTTTTTGCCCTTATCCTCCTCCTTGCCCCCGCTGAGTGTCTCTCTCCTATTTGGTTTCCCTATAGTCCTGTTATAAGTGAAACCATTCGATATTTTTCTCTTTCTTTCTGGCTTATTTCGCTGAGTACGATCCCCTCTAGTTCCATCCATGTCGCTGCAAATTGCATGTGTTTATCTTCTTTGAATGTTGAATAGTATTCCATTGTGTATATGTCCCACATCTTCTTGATCCAATCATCTATTTTTGGACATCTGGGTTGTTTCCATACCTTTGCTATTGTAAACAGTGCCGCAATGAACATACGGGTGCATGTATCCTTTTGGATTAGTGTTTTTGTGTCCTCTGGGTAGATTCCCAAAAGTGGTATTGCTGGGTCGTGTGGCAGCTCCATTTTTAGAGAAGTGTGCTATTTAATGTCCAAAGCTTGCGGGGCCTGGAGGGTGGAGTTCTATATATATATTTTTTTTATTATTGAGCCCTAATTTAATTCCATTCTTTTGAGAAAATATAATAAAGAATATTTCAAATTTTGAAATCTATTAAGATTGGTCTTATGCCCTAAATGTAGTCTGTCTTGGGCAATTATTTTTAATTATGCTTATTGGTTTATATTGAATTATGTTAATACTTATTTACCATACTACATGTTTTAAGGGTATAAGTTCACCCCTCTACAAATGCATGCTATTACCCCCAACACCAAAGGCACATCAATCTCCTACCATCGTCCACTGGGCCTTGGAGGAATATTTTATGCACACAGTATGTACAGTCTGTAGTTTCAGATACACTGTTCTACAAATTCATTAGGTCACATTGGTGCTATTTGTATTATCTATACCTTACTAAGATTTATCTTTTCTGCCATGTTTTGTTTCATTTTTTTGATCTTATTAGTCATAAACATCTGATTTCTATATTTTCCTGATGTGTTGATATTTTTCACTATGAAGTGTCCCTTTTATTTCTGGTAATATCCCTTGCCTTGAAGTATACCACTTTGATGTTAATATAGCCTCTCTGGCTTTTCCTGTATTTGCTCTGTTTAGTGTATATCTTGTTTTTTGGCCTTTTATTCAATACTATTCAAGTTTTTGTATCTAAGTGAGTCTCTTAAATCTAGTCTGACAATCATTATTTTAATTTGGGTATTTAGTCCATTTACATTTAGTATAATTACTGATGCAGTGACATCTGCATAGATTCATCATTTCTCCTTATTTTCTATATGTCTTTTATTTTATTTGTATTTTTTTTTTTGTTTCCTGTTTCTGTTTTTCAGGTTTTTTTCTGGGTTAACTGATAGTTGTATTATTCCATTTCAGTTACTCTACTAGTTTTTTGGACTATGTATCTTTGTATAGTCCTTAGTACTTCTGTGGAGATTAAACAGATGTCCTTAACATAGAATAGTATATTTAGTATTAAAACTACATTACATTTTGTCAAGTATAAGAAACTTCAACAATATAGTTTTGTTTAATATTCTTATTCCTTGTGTCAATGAGCCCTGCAAAACCCTGCTATCACTCTTCTTCTAAACAGTTATATGTATTTTCAAAAATAATAAAAGGTATGTTATAGCCTTCTATATTTATCCACATATTTATCCTGTTTTACACACTTAATTTCTCTTTTTAAATACAAGTTTCATCTAGGGTCATTTTCTTTTATCCTGATTATTCTTCTTAACTATTTCTAGTAATGCAGGTCTAATGTTGATGAGATACAGTGCTATTTGCCTGAAACTGTCCATATATTACTTTTTCTGTGAAGACTATTTATGATGGACGTAGAATTCTGGTTTGATGGGTTTCTTTCTTTTTAAACCATTTTAACACTTTGTGTGCCGGCTATTTTCTGTGCCACCGCATGACTGGTATAAGCATTCAATAAAACACACACAGCTCCTGAACTACTGGATATATTTTAATGAAATTTTAAATGCATAGAGATTAAAGCTTCTAGACTGAGTACGATCCAAGAAATAGTTCCCAATAGTTCCAAATAAAGCCACCGTGGCGTGAAAAACCAGAGACTAGATGAACACGTGAATATGTGAATATGTGAGCAGACCACAAAGTGTTAAGAGTCATCCTATGATCTTCTTGCCTCCACTGCTTCTGATAAGGACTTGCTCATAATTTATGTAGTTATACTCTCTCCACTTAGTGATCTCTTTTCTTTCTGTTTTTGAGATAAACCAAGTCTTTTTTTTAATCACTCTGACTATGATGTGGAAATTAAAATCACACTAGGGGTGTGTGTGTGTGTGTGTGTGTGTGTGTGTGTGATATTTCTGATTGAGTTTTCCTGAACTGCTTGAATTTGTTAACTTTGAAAACTTTCCCCAAATTTGGGAAAATTTGCACAATTATTTACACATCATCTTGCTCTCCCACTTTCTGAGACTCTGATTACCTGTAGGCTATCCCACTTGACATTGTCTCACAGGTCACTGCTCTGCTGTTAATAATATAACAGTTTTTCTATGTTCTTCAGACTGAATACTTTTTATTAATTTATGTTAAGTTCCCTAATCTATTGTGTGCTTTTTAATTGGGGCAGGGAAAGTATGAGATGAACTGGCAGCATCTTTTATTGTTGTTGTTGTTGTTAGAAAGTAAAGAGATGCTGAAAGAATGATGGTGGCACATCAAAAAAACATAGATAACAGCTCAGTGAACTTCCAGGGACCAAATCTGGGACAGATTGAATAAAATAGGAAATCATAAGGATGTAATTAAGTGCAATGAATGCTATGAATGAAATAATGAATAAATAAGGATGGGAAGGAATTTCTTCCTTAAAATATATTTCTACTGATTTATAGTCATAACTCAAATCTGGAAAGCCTGGCAGTATCCTTACCAACATTGGACTACCATCTTTAAAATGTGCTAATTTGGGGCACATGGAATAATGTTTTATTTGTACTTGAAGCCTTTTGACAATTAGCAGAAGGCAACTTTTAGCCAAATTTGTCACTTACTTTCAACTAAAGTATGATAATCTTTTAGCCATTTTACAGTGTTTATTTACTTATCACCCATTTTATATTTCCCCTATAATAAAAACCGCCCTTGCTTTTTTTAGAGTAACCCCATTTTTCTTAGACACAAAGAGAGGAAGAGATAATCAGATTCTTTTTTAAATGAATTTCCTCAGGATATTGGTCTGCCTGAAAGTTCATTACCTCAGTTTTGATTCTTCTTCAATTTATGGAGAATGTTAAATAACATGAGATAGTATAGAAATTTTAAAATAAGGAATCATCATTTCTTCAACACCTGTTATGCTCATAGGTTCCATTTTATATTTGTCTCATAAATATATATATCATCACTTACTGTTGTTCCTAGTTTACTGATATGAAGAAAAACTGCTCAGAGAGACAGACCTCACAGTCATCATAGACCCATCCCACTGGCCCGTCATCATGCCCTTGTCTAAGGGTATGTGAGGGAGAAGCATGGGGAGGTAAAGGGACTTGAGAGAAGACAAGAGAAGAAACATTTGCATCTGAGGCCTGAAGAAAGATCATTCATTCATTCATTCATTCATTCATTTATTCATTTCACAAATACTCCAAGTGTACACAGTGTACAAAAGTTAAGCTAGGTGTGCCTTTCCATCTCCCTCCCCCATTGTCACTGGAGCAAAATAAGCTTAGGAAGCCTCCCCTGGGGTGAGGAGGGTTGCTCAGTCGATAAGTAAAATCTCATTGTTTGGTCCCGTTCTGTAGAGAAGACAAAAAACTGTGGAGGTTTAGGTGAATTCTTTTCCCAACAAAACAAGACAAATCAGCCGATTTGTTCTCTTTTCTCCTTTTCTTTATTTTTCAATGCATTTTCATTGGAATTCAGTCCATACCTACTGAAGGATGGTTAAGTAATAAATATGGTCTTTTTCTCCAAATGGTAGCCAAACAAAGCAAAGTACTGCTTGCTGCCTGGTAGTTTTCAGCATGTCCTTGACCTATACATTTTTATTGGGTTGCTGTTCTTTGCCTCCTTTCCTAACCCTCCCCATCCTAGCCTTCTACACAATACCACACACACACACACACACACGCACACTCACACACACACATGCCTTAATTATGTGAGCATGAATTCTAGGTAGATTCTATGCAGTTGAAAAACATGGTTTGAATAATATATTGAAGTAATTTGCATACACACACACACACACCTTTAATATTGACTGCTGTTGCTTTTTGCTTTGGTTTCGGCTCTCTATTCAGATTGTAATCAGTTCTACTTGCATATCAGTTCTAGAACCTGAAACCCCAAATATATGTGTGTCCAGTTATAACTGGGGTAGAAGCCAGGAGCTGAAACGGAAAGGCTGACCAGCACCCCCAAACGTGTATGCGGGCCTTTCAAAGTACTCAGCCTCGGCCTTCTCGATTTTGTCTGTCTGTTTGCTTGTTTGTGGATTTATTTATTTAAGGTATGGATTAAAGGCTCAGGTGATGAGAGAGGCAGCAGTTTTAGAAGCTGTGGCACTTAGGACTGAGGCTTTTACTGTCGTTTCTGGACGAGCTGTGTGAGCATCTTCTGGGAGGCTGTTAGAAATACGAAATCATAATCCACAATTCAGACCCACTGATTCAGAATCTGCGTTTTGACAAGATGCCTGGATGGTTCGTAAACACGTTAGTCTGTGAAGTGCTGCCTCTGTTTACTCTCCCTATCAAAGACAAACCTCTCGAGTGCCATGAGCCTAAGAAACTAGGACTGCCATGCTTTTGCTAATTATCAGACACATTTCTGGTGAGCTGATGGGTTACTACACTGATCTCTAAGTGTACTAAAGGATGGGGCGGGGGGCACAGGGCTCTCAAATTCCTGTGCTGAAGCCTAATACCCAAGGTGACTGTATCTGGGGTTGTGCCTTTAGATCACGAAGGTTATATGAGAGCATAAGGGCGAGATCCTATCCCAATAGGATTTCCCATCTCATAAGAAGCAGACTGCCCTTTGGTCGCTCTGCTGTGCCAGGTGCGAGACACAGCCAAACCAGGAAGAGGGCATTCCACAGATACCAGTGTGGGACACCCTGACCTCAGATGTGTGGTCTCCAAAACTTTGAGAAAACGGAGCACTGTGGTTTCAACCCCCAAGTTTGTGGGATTTTGTTGTGGAGGCGGGTGTCCCTGCTCTGTAGGATTTCATGTCAGTGGATTGCTGGTATCTGATCTTTGCCCTGCCCTTTTGGCTGGAAGTCAGTGGTCCCAGTCTTCGTGGGACAGAGCACTTTTCAGGGATGTGGGACCTTAGTGATAAACTGGAAGAGGACCAGCGCCGCTAAGGGTTAGTTGCCATGTGCCTTCCCAGATCCTTTCCTGAGCTAGCGGTCTTAGCTCCCCTCTGAGGATTTCACAAGGCCCCAGATGAGAGCAGACTCCAAGAGAGTCACAGCCCTGGAGGGTAAGCCTTGGAATTGAGCTCCAGGAAGAGGTCAAAAAGATCATTTCTGCTGTGTAGGAGAGAAGCCTGGCATCCTGGGAGATAATTCAGGTTTTTTTTTTTTAAGATTTATTTATTTCTGCATACAAGCTGGGGTATAGGCCAGAGGTGTGGGGCAGCGAGAGGGTTCACCAGAGACAGAGTGGGGAGCAGCACAGGCAGATCGACGGAAATACACTGCTGAGGGGTACAGTGGGCGAGGCAGGAGAGGTCTGCTGCGCCATGTGGGAATCTCCCTGGCTGGGTGTTGAACTCGCGTCGCCACTGCCGACAGCGCAGCACTCAACCACTGTGCCACCAGGGAGGCCCCTTAGAATTCAGTTTTGATAGAGGGACCCCTTCTTTTTTACCCCATGTTCCTTTATGCCCTCAAACTAATTCTCTGGGAAGAGTTAAAGCCAGGCATAACTTTACCACTAAATATTTTTGCCAGCAAAAGGGAATGACTGAGGGGCTTTCTCTGAGTCTGATATTTCTCATGTTTTATCATAAGACTTGATGTCAGTTTTGCAACCTACTGTATAACACAGCAATTTTATCATTTCTATAAATGCTGTTAGACTTTTCCAATGAGTCTGTTACCTGATCACACAAGAATAGATGGCTGGGTTTTCATATTTTGAGGGTAATTTGAGGATGGACCATGAGTTCTTTGGAGAATTTGATTAGGAGAGTCCATTGATCATGATAAATTAGAAGATGACACAGTGACAAATTGACTCTCTAATCTCAGTAGTGTCATTGGACAAAGCTTTTATATGTCCACTGTGGTTTCTCAAGGGCTCTGCTCCAAATGGTGACTCAGGGATTCAGGCTATGGAGACTCTACCCTCTGTTGCGGTATAGTTTGAAACATGCCAGGTACTTTGTCCTTCCTGTGGAGGAAAACATGGAGAACCACAACACCAGCTTTCAAAGTTCTGGCTGCAAGCGAAGCTCCCGGGTCAGAACAGTGACGTGTCACATGGTCCATATCAAAAATATCAGAGGGTGTGGAGGAAAAGGAATCCTCTTACAGTGCGGGTGGGATTGCAAACTGGCGCGTCCCCATGGAAAACACTATCGAGGTCTCTCAAAGTATTAAAAATGGATCTGTCATCTGATCAAGGAATTCAAAAACATTAATTCAGAGGGATATGTGCCTTCCTATGTTCACTGCAGCACAATTTACAGTAGCCAAATTATAGAAGAACCTAAGTGTCCAATGACAGACGATGAGTAGATTAAGAGGATGTGGTGTCTATTGGAATACTATGGTGGAATATTATTCAGCTATAAAAAATGATGGAACCTTACCATAACTGACATGGACAGAACTGGAGGGGGGATGCTAAGTGAAATAAGGAGAAAGACCAATACTGGATGGTCTCACTCATGTGGGATATAAAATAAAGGAAGAAACCAAACCAAACCAAACCAAACCCTAGAAATCTGGCTGAGGAACTGAGGCTGCCTGGGAGAATGATGAGAGTTGGGGTTGTGGGAGGAATGGGGGCTAGTGGACTACAGTGGGGGTCGTGGTGGCTTTGATGGTGGGTTTATTGTGGTGGCAACATACAGCTGATGGTGTGTGAACCCGAACTTCTAACAGACAGTGTTGCAAACCAACGTTACTGCAATAAGAAAATGTGTCACATGTCCCCATCTGACATCAGGGCACCAGAGCTCAATTCCTCTTTGGCAGAGAAGGCAAGGAAAAAGAGAGATGAAGGCGAATCGTGCTGATGGCTCAGAGGAGGCCCTTCGGAGCTCAGCAGTGTGGCCTCTCTCTTCTCCAGGGCCAGTGATGCTGAAAGACCGCGCGTTTTGCAAGACGGCGCCTTCCAGGCCCATGATCCTTAATTGAACGGGATGGCTCAGTCCTGGCCACGGCTGCGCCCCCACCAGTCCCGGCCTCTCACTGCAGTTGCATCTGGCTCTGCTTCCGCAGAACGGGGCCTGCCAGCGTTTGGAGGCGGGACACGCCAAGCGCGCTTTGCCAACGGACATAAAATTTAGACGAAGGTGGAAGTCATTAATGCTGTGGAGTTATTTGCTATTAAAAATGGGAAAAGCCCCATCCCTTCCTCCGGGAGAGGAAGCCATAATGCCTTTGAGGCTATTTGGTCGTCTGGAGGTCAATTCCTTCTCTTCTCTCCATTTGCTGGACTATTTTTGGAAATTGAGTTATTTTTTCCCCTTTAAAGCGCATTATTGATACTTGGCACCTCCGCGGTAATAGAATTTTGAAGAGCTCATCCTGTTCCCGTCGGAAGCAGGTCGTGGACGGGCTGAAATGGGGCTGGAGATTGACAATTCCAGGACTCGGACGCTGCCCGCGGCGCCCTGCGGGGGTGCTGGAGGCCGCGGGGAGTCACCGCGAGGTCAGTAGCCGCTCAGGGCCGGGAAACGTCAATGCACCGACTGATGCTGGGGAGAGAGGCCCAGGCGGGGTGCGGCGAGCAGGTGTGTCGATGCGCTACCCGCGCGGCTGCTGCCAAGTGCGTGGGGCCAGCAGGGTCTCCGCTTCTCGCCTTTGAAACAGGGCTGATCCCGCCCGACCTTACAGCTTGCGAAATTCCAACGAGAGGACTAGTCAGAAAGTTCTGGAAAATGATGACTGGTGCATATAGGCCTGGAGTGATGCGATGTCGGTGATAGGGATGGACGAGGTCCACGCGTGATGCCGGCTGGGGCGTCACTCCAGGAGCAGATCTGGGCTGTTTTGGGGTCTGTCTCTGCATCCCCCAACTCTTCTCAGTGTCGGATCTATGTCTCTACGTCTTCATCTCTGTTCCAGAGCCTTATCTGTCTCTGTGTTCTGCTGAGATCTATCTGGCTATATCTTATAGCTACATCTATATTCATCTCTAGATCCTCTGTGCCTGTCTTTATCTGTAACCCATGCCTCTACCTGTCTAGTTATTTCTCTGTGTCTAAATCTATGCCCACACCTGTATGCTTATCTTTATTTTACATATATCTGTATCTGTGTTTATACACTGATGTCTAGATAAAAACGTGTCTCTCTCTATACTGACATCTTCTGTAGACACAGCAAAGGCAGGCGAAAGGCGGGGAGGGAGAGAGATTGAGATTTTCCATCATAAGAAGTGGGGATGCAGCTGTAAATGAGCCATCACAGTTTTGACTTACGGCTCTCAGGAGGGGCTTGCAGTAAACAGACATACTTTGAATGAATTGCAATTGTGGTAAGTGCTATAAAGGAAAAGTACCAGAGGAAAATGAGACTCAGCCCATGAGGGGCTGTGGGGGTGGGTCAGCTCTGTTGCCTGAGTACCTGGGCACCCACTCCTCCTGGGGGGCTGATGTCTAAAAAAGAAGCTCTTCATTCCGGGAAGCACAATTGTTTGAGTCTAACACAAAGTTGGGGGGCGACCCTCATGGATGAATAAAGAGGGCACTTTTAATGTCATAGTGGATTGTATCTAATTTACTCTTCTGCTGATATCCTGGACCGGATGGTGGATATGTTTTAAATTCACTGAAATTTCCATCAAGATCAGTCCCGCCGTTGCGCGGCAGGTGTCCTGCCTCACTGCGTGAGCTGACCAAGCCCTTTCTCTCCCGTCCTTCCACGCTGGCCACCGCGTCCACCGTCCACAGCTTCTTAGTGGAATGAGTGTGTTTCCAGCGTTGAGCCAGAAAGGCAACTCCTCTCTTCTCTCTCCCCCTTTGCAAACACACCCTTTGTGTGGCTTTAGCAGGTTCCCACAACAAAAGGACCTGGTGTCAGGGAGACTGAATTCACAGTTGAGTGAAGAGACAGGCGGGCTCAGGATGATGACAGCTCTTGTGTTTGCATTTTAATGTAATTCACCCCTGAGGGCCACCCCCACTTCTGTCCTCTGTGGCTGGAACGGCACATCCACCAGTGCATTTCTGCATCATCTCCTTGGGTGCCACCCCCCTCTCCCCTGTAAGCGCCCTTCAGGCAGGGACCTGGTCTGTTTCATTCACCCTTGCGCACTCACACCCTGGCACATACTTGCCACCCCATATGTATTCGAGTAAATACATGAGTAAATGTACCGGGTTCCCCCATGCATGACCCCAAATACTAACACTTTGTCCAAATACAAACCTGTAAACCAAGGCAGACACTTCGGAACTGGAAAACCTCACGCTGATTTTCTGTGTTTTTTTTTTTTTTTAAAGATTGTGTTTATTTATTTTTATGTAGAAGAACTGGGGTGTAGGCCAGAAGTGTTGAGGGGTGAGAGGATTCCCCAGAGACAGAGCAGGGAGCAGAACAGGCAGATCCACTGAAATCTACTGGTGAGGGGAGCAGCGGGGAGACAGGAGGGGTCTGCTGCACCCTGTAGGAAGCTCCTTCGCTGGCTGTCAACTCAGGCCTCAGTGGTGACAGCCTGAGACTTAACCCCTCGGCACCAGGAAGGCCCTGATTTTCTGTTTAAAGTTAAGATGAATCTGCATGCTGATTAAACAAGTCTGTTGACTCGTGAATGCATTTGAATATATGTTTTATCTCCATAAAAAGTTAAAACAGCCTGTGAAACATTTTCAAAAAGCATTTGGATGGAAAAATCACACAGTCCCCAAACAATTGTTTTAAAGGAGGATGGTGAAGATTTCAGCTAGAATGCATGCAGCTACAAACTGCTGTCTTAAATCAGTGAGGAATTTATATTCTTTCCAAACTGAGGGAAAATCAAAATCCACCAGCGACCCCCCCACTCTGTACCCCATCCCCTGGTTGTCTCATACATGGCTGCGTTTCTGGAGATCTGAGATAATCATTTTGTCCTTGAGAGTCTCGCGGCTGTCCTCTTGGAGAGTTTGGGTTTAAAATCTTAGGATTTGATCCTGTGCAGAAAAACAAGGCGTGAGCACCTGAGAAGCATCTGAAATCAGGCCCTGCTGGGGGCTGGCGGCTCCCTGCCTTCCCACCCCTGGCCTTTAGCAGGCAGGGACACAGCTCCGCTTCTGGTTGCTGCAGGTGCCGCCTCTGTACGGTGGGCTGGTTTGAGGATGGAGACATGGGCAACTTTCTTTTTTCTTCAGTGCAATTTCGAGCTATAAGCATCTCGTAGCTGTGTGTGTGTGTGTGTGTGTGTGTGTGTGTGTGTGTGTGTGTGTGTGTTGGTGCATATAGAAGTGTATTTACAGGTACAGGAACACAAGTCACCCAAAGCCCCTGGAGGTATGCCGATGGACTTTTGACCCAAGGTGTCATCTCTTGGGGCTCCTGGGCCAGGATGACCCTAAGACCGAAGCGCCTGGAAGCACAGGGGCTGCTGCTTCTGGGGGAGACGTGTCTGTGCCGTGGTGAGAAAGTTCCATGGGCACCTATGGGAGAGGCGGTGTAGATAGGAGAGACAGACCCAGTGTGCGACACCCCCCACCCCCGACGCCTGTGGGCTCTGCCAGCTCTGCTCCGTTCCCCATCGGTCAATTCATTTCTTCTTCAAGCCTGTTTTCTCATCTTCTATTTGGGGATTAAAAAGAGCTGATTTTGTGAATATTGGTGGGCCGGTTAAGAGCTCAAAACACAGCATCTGAACCACCAGCATGAGGTGTTCTCACTTCATCCTTGTCCTTCCGTTTTTTATAAAAAAATATTTATTTATGCATACAGAACTGGGGTGTAGGCCAGAGGTGTGGGGGGTGAGAGGGCTCACCAGAGACAGAGTAGGGAGCAGGACAGGCGGATCTACTGAAATCCACTGCTGAGGGGAGCAGCGGGGAGGCAGGAGAGGTCTGCTGTGCCCTGTGGGAAGCTCCCTGGCCGGGGATTGAACTCAGGCTGCAGTGGCTGCGGACAGCTTCATAGGCTGAGACTTACCCCTGCGACCCCCCAGGGGGGCCCTGGTCCTTCCCCTTTGACAGTGGGAAAGCGGGGCTCACACTGGTTTGGGGCTACCCTCTGCACCCCAATTCTGGACTCCTGGGGCGTCCTGAACGCCACTCAGTGCTGGGAGCAGCCACCTCGGTCGGGGCCGGCTCCTCTCGTCTGGGCCTGAGCCCTTCCTGGCCTGACCTGCACCCCCTCCCGGCCACAGGACCGGAAGTCCCCAGCCCCCCACGCTGCCGCCGGGGGCTGCCGTTCACGGCTTTCGGGACTTCCCTTGGGGACCAGGCGTTTCCTAAATCCGACCGACAACACCGAGGGGAGCGCTGTACTTTCCTGAGCCGAGTTTTCTCATAGATGTTGCAGGTAAACAGCCAGGGACAGTCCTCAGGGCAGTTGTGGGGCGGGGCAGCTGCCGTCTCCACGGCTTGTGGCTGGGTCACCCCCCAGGCCCCACTACAGTGGAACCCTCACCAATGAGGAAGCGCCGCTGTGCCTGTTTCCAGAGCGTGTATGGGGGCTTTATTATATAGACACGGTTATTAAATCATCCACCGTGTGCCTGGAATCCTTCTCTCTCCCGAGGTTGGGGTGGGCTATCTGGTGACCGGCCCCCCATCTGGAAGCTCTCTGGGCCCCCCACCATCCCTCTCACTTGCCCATATCTCCCTACCTCGCCCGCTCCCCCAGAGTGTACAACACGACTGTCAGCAGCCAACCCCAAATTCCTTTGCCCAGTGGCTTCCTCTGGCCAGAGCTGGCTTTGCTCCCCTCGCAGTGGGCTGGCGGTGACGGGATGCCTGCCCCCTGGAGGGAGGCAAAGCAACTGCACCCATTTCAAAGGCGGTGGAATGGAAGACTAAGGACTGGACCCAGCGGGTAGGAATCCACTGCCCTTTGATGGACCTGCTCTGCTGGCTCCCGGTTTAAGGCTGTGCAGATGGAGGTAGGCTGGGGGGTGCTAGCCCCCAAGCTTGCTCTGCATGTTTAAAATCTGTTAATAGCTGAGCCTCCCTGGTGGCGCAAGGGGTTAAGTTTCAGCACTATAGAGCTATTGCCAGCAACTGCAGCACAAGTTCGATCCCCGGCCAGGGAGCTTCCCACAGGGTGCAGCAGACCTCTCTCGTCTCCCCGCTGCTGCCCTCAGTAGTGTACTTCAGTGGATCTGCCTGTTCTGCTCCCCACTCTGTCTCTGGTGACTCCTCTTACCCCCTGCATCTCTGGCCTGCACCCCAGTTCTTGTTTGCATAAGTAAATCTTTTTTTAAAAAAAAATCTGTTAATAACAGCCCATCATTCTGAGGTCCCGGCAAAGCCATGCTTCCTTTCGATTTGCTTCAGGCCCAGAGGAAACCAGAGCCACCTGCCGAGCTGGACCGCTGGGGCAGATGTCTGTCTATCTCTTCTGTTCTGTGTATTTTCAATGAACAAATCTTTTGTTATTAATTGTTTGTCTGTCCTCCAATATCACTTTAGATCTGGTGATAATTTCTGAATTTCTCTATTTATGGGAAACTTTGAACTTCATAAATATTAAAACGCCCTATTATGTACACCAGACTGCTTTTACTATGGCCATGGAAATCATGCAATGATTACCAGCACCGTTAATTAAATCTGAAAATAAATAATGGGAAGGGATGCTATTTATGACTTAAAAATGAGAAAATGAAAATTATCCTCCATTCTGTCACCTCTGATGAGTCTAGCGATGGTCTCGGGCTTTTATGATCGAAAGTTTTACGTTACTCTACATCAAATAAGTAATTGATTGTGAGAAATGTCTTGAATAGCGATCGATTTTCATATGGACTGATTAAAATCTCTTTTTAATGCAACGATCAAAAAGCGGCCCTGCTGTAATGGTCACATACTAGGAAATTACCATATTCAACAGATTCAAACCTTGAATCTTAATGGAGGGAGAGTCCCCGAGAAAAGCAAGGACCTATGTCTTTTTTTTTTTTTAAGATTTATTTATTTATGCACACAAGCTGGGGTAGAGGCCAGAGGCGTGGGGCGGTAAGAGGGTTCACCAGAGACAGAATGGGGAGCCCAACAGGCAGATCGACAGAAATCCACTGCCGAGGGGAGCAGCGGGCGAGGCAGGAGAGGTCTGCTGCACCATGTGGGAATCTCCCTGGCTGCGCTTCGAACTTACGTCGCCATTGTCGACAGCTCCAGAGCGCAGCGCCTAACTGCTGAGCCACCAGGGGGCCCCAGCAAGTACCTGTTTCTTGGGGATGAGCGTGGACAGTCTCCATGGTCTTCGTGGTGTCCTCTGGGTGGCTCCTGGACCCTGTTCCTCCAGGTCTGCCTCGGACATGGTGCCCTTGCTGTGAAGACGGCGCTCTGGGCAGGCAGGCCACCGTGGCACCCAGTTCCAGTATAGGTGGGCACGTGGGTTTTGTTAGAAAGACTCCCTGGGCCACGGCCTGGAGTGGGCTAACAGCCCGTTAGCTGTGTGATCTCTGCGGTCTCCCTTTGGCTGTGTGCTCTCCCTTTGGATAAGAGACTGCCCGCCACAAGGTGTGGACTGGCTCCATTCTCATCAAGAGAACTTCCATGGGCCTCCCTGTAGGGGTTGAATTCAGGCTATCACTACTACGGCATGCGTTCGATCCCCACCAAGGAGCTTCCGACAGGACGCAGCAGACCTCTCCTGCCTCGCCTGCTGCTCCCCTCAGCAGTGGATCTCAGTAGATCCACCTGTCCTGCTCCCCATGCTGTCTCTGGTGAATCCTCTCACCCCCTGCACCTCTGGCCTACACCCCAGTTCTTCTATGCAAATATAAATAAATATTTTTTTTTGAAAAAATAAAAAGAGCTTCGACACATGCTGTGACAGGAATATCCTCTTCCTGACTGCGTGAAGCTCTGTGTTCAAGCTCAAAGAGCAAAAGTTTTGCCAAGGGCTCAAACATCTGATGAGGGAAAGGTTTTAGAGAAGTAAATAAACAAGCTGATGGAAATAAAAAATAAAAAGATGCTTAAATACCGAGGTTGTTTCCACAGCTTGGCTATAGTGAAGGATACAGCTGCAATTGTGCAGTCTCACTCATGTGTGGAATATTAAAAAAAACAAAGCAAAGGAAGAAACAAAACAAACTCTTGGACACGGGGCAGATTGGAGGTGGCCAGAGGGAGGGGTTGGGGGGTCGCTGAAGGGGGCCTGGTAATAGTGGAGACTAGACTTTTGGGGTAGATTGATAGGTGTCTGCAGATGCAGGATTGCAATGGTGTGCACCTCCACCTGAAACTTCCAAAATGTTTTAAACCAGTATCACCTCAATAACAATTTACTTTTAGCAAAATGAAAGATGCCTGTTGTTTTTTCGGTGGGTGGGGGATGCTTGTTTGTTCAGCCACAGTGCTCAAATTTGGTTCCCCACGCGCCTGTAAATCACCCCCTATAAAAATAGCCTTTCTGCTCTGTTCGCTAAATTTGAGTTGTCAAGCGCACACTTTCATCAATGTCATTGAAGCCTTTTTGTTTTTTCTGTGATCAATAAGAACTGCCTTTTCCCATCGTGACCTAGCCTTCACCTACAGTCATGGAACAAAGTTTCACAAACACTTTGATAAGTTCTCATTTATTTCTATCTACAAGGACATGCTGGCCACAAACCACCCAACCCACTTCACACTTGCGTGTGGTTGGGCCACGGCTCTCGGTGGCTTAGAACCCACCAAGGACCCAATTCCTCAACTTGGGGCCTGGACATGAGGACGCTCTGTGCTCCCAGTTCAGCGTCCTGCTTTTCGGCCTACTCTGGGTTGGCATCTGCTTAGTCTCTCTTTGGGTGTTTCCTGGTGCTGTCTTGGAATGGACCTTTGGGTAATTTTGAAAGGGAATTCATCATCTAATACCATCAGATAATTCAACTCTGGGGTTATTGAGAAAAGCTACAGCAAGCCACATGATTAGGAATTTGTTGTCACTCAGAAAATGACCTTGAACTCCGTGGTAGGAAACACGGCTAAGGGCACAAACAGTAGCTAAGGAGCCCGTGGGACGGATGTTCTTGGCATGCTGGTATTAGATTGGCAATGACAATTTGCATGCCAGAGAGGGCCCTCCCGATCACCAGCGACATTTATTTTTAATCAGGGCTGCTTGGGAAGACAGAATCCTCAGCAGCGACAGATATCAAACCTATACTTTGAAGACAAGAGCTTTTGCTCTTGCACTTAATCAAACACAAGTGGCGAAGATGGTTGTGAATGGATTCTAAATACTGCCAGTTTTGAAAGAGGATGACTTCGTTGGGGACATTCCAGGAACTTATGATGTAGTTACTTGAAGAACAGGATCCAAACAGAGTTTTACTTTGGGTCACGTGTTCATCAATAACCGAAGCCTCCGTGGTCAGGCCCACGAGCCCCCACACTCACACTGGCTACCTCTCCTGCAGTTGTGGCTTCTCAGCGCTTGGTCACTTTTACCTTTGGGGCAAACCTGTGGTCAGCGGGAGCAGAGCTGGGACAGCCACCGGGACACAAGGCTCTGGATAGAGAGGCGGATGGCGGGTTCCGGGTTCAGTCTGATGGACGAGCCCAGGCCCGTGTGGACGCCAGGGAGGAGGGAGCTCTGGGCAGGGGGAACACGGACAGCACCCCAGATCCTGTGGAGAGGGGACAGGAAGGGCAGCCCTTGGACTGTGGGGAGCTGTGGAAGGATCATCTTCTACATGGTGACAAACTCCTGTGTTCTGGGCTCTCGCACCCCACAGATGCCTATACCCACTGCTGATGCAAGACATTCTCTCTAGAACCTCTCTGCAGGAGAGGGCTCTCAGCCAGGGTTGTTTCGTCCTCGGGGGGCATCTGTCCGTGTGGCTTGAGGCCACATGCGCGGGGACAAGCTTGGGGTGTGGTCAGACAGCCCACGTGGAGGATTAAGGCGCATGTGGCCCCAGATGTCGGTGGAGCGGAGGCTGAGAACCCCAGCTGTGAAGGAGATGCTCCTGTTGCCCCCACTTAATAAATGCACCAAAGAAGCCCCTGGGGCTTAAGTGACACACGTGAGCCCGCGACTGGGGTGTGGCGCAGCCCGGCTCGGGCCCCAGAAGCCGGGCTCAGAGCTCAGCCCTGAACCCCTGCGTCACAGACTCTGTGACGTGTGACAGGAGAAACATGAAGGGTGGTCTTGCCAGCCCACGATGGCAGGGGCTCCCGGTCTGAGGGTTTCGAAAAGCTGGGGAGCGTCTTTGAAGCTGGGTGTCGGCGGGGGAATAAGGGCTCCCTCGGGCACCTCAGGTGATCAGGAGTTTGAGATTTGCTGTTGCCTGGCGCTCTTACAATATCCCATTGTGAACACCTGCCAGCGTTGTCACCCCAACTGCCGCTGCGATGTCAGAGCCCGGCCCCAACAGGTGTGCCAAACCAGGGCCATTAGCGCGGTAATTCAGCCGCCTGCATATTCATCATCTCGCAACGAGACAGCAAAAGCCGCGTCTGCTTTCCCAACAATGTGCAGCAACGTCCTCAAAACCAAATTGTTTGAGTTTCTCATTTATGCAAAGAAAGAACAGCGCCTCTGTAATTTTCCATTAGGTGGATTTATTTCCTCAGCCTTCTGCACATCAAAACACCCGCTGGCGAGCCCTGGATTCCACTGAGCCGGGAGCCGGCGGCCAGCTGAGAGAGCTCGGGCCGCTGAGGATGGAAATATCCCTCCTCCAACCCCGCTCCAAACCAGGGGCCTCTCGCAGGGCAGAGCCAGGACAGTGGCAGTGAGGACCCTCTTCTTCCGCTCCTCATTTCCTTCCCTCCCTCGCTGGCTGCTCCTTATTTTGTTCCTTCTTTCCTTTTTTTTTTAAAGATGTATTTATTTATACATACAAGCTGGGGTACAGGCCAGAGGCGTGGGGCGGCGAGAGGGTTCACCAGAGACAGAGCGGGGAGCAGCACAGGTAGATCAGAAACACACTGCCGAGGGGAGCAGCGGGCGAGGCCGGAGAGGTCTGCTGCGTCGTGTGGGAATCTCCCCGGCCGGGCATCGAACTCGCTTCGCCGCTGCCTACAGCTCCACAGCGCAGCGCTTAACCACTGCGCCACCAGGGAGGCCGCTTTCTTTCCTTCTTGTTGTCGCTTTCTGAAAGTTTGCAAGTGAGGACAAGCAGAGCAAGTGGCAGGGGCAGGAGGGCTGCTGTGCGGGGTCTGTGAGAGCTGGGAAGCGCGTGGAGTGTGTGTCTCCAAGGGCGCAGGCGGCAGCGCTGGTGAGAAGGACTCAGAGAGCTCGTCGAGGGGCCCCGGGGCGGCTGGCTGTGCCCCTCGCAGGGTATTCTGTGCGCTCGCAAGGAGAGTCCGGGACCCCAGCCCCCTCCTGCTACCCACGTGTCCCTGCCCGCCCTGTCCTCGCCCCCGGGTGTCTCCTTCCCCCTCGCCCACCTGGTCTCTCTAGTCCTGTCTATCCGAGTAAGAGCCTCAGTTCCCCGACGTCAGTCTGGTCATCTGGCCACCAGGGAGGCCCAGAACAGCGCCTCTTAAGGAGACGCTAGGACCGAGAAAGCCTGCCAGCCGCTGCTCTTTGAGCATTTACAATCTTGGGCCATGAAGGAGGGGGAGAAGTGGGGCTCTCCAGGGGGAATTGCAATTTGTTTTATTTTTAATATTTATTTTATTTTATTATTTTTTTAAAGATTGATTGATTTATACATACAAGCTGGGGTACAGGCCAGAGGTGTGGGGCGGCGAGAGGGTTCACCAGAGACAGAGTGGGGAGCAGAACAGGCAGATCAGAAACACACCGCTGAGGGGAGCAGCGGGCGAGGCAGGAGAGGTCTGCCGCACCATGTGGGATTCTCCCCGGCTGGGCATCGAACTCGCATTGCTGCTGCCGACAGCTCCACAGTGCAGCGCTTAACTGCTGCGCCACCAAGGAGGCCCAATATTTATTTTAAAGAAAGAGCTGGGGTGCAGGCCAGAGGTGCGGGGGTGAGAGGATTCCCCAGAGACAGAGTGGGGAGCGAACAGGTGGTTCTACTGAAATCCACTGCTGAGGGGAGCAATGGGGAGACAGGAGAGGTCTGCTGCGCCATGTGGGAAGCTCCCTGGCCGGGGATTGAACTCGTGCTGCAGGGGTTGGTGATAGCTTCATAGTGCTTACACTTAACCCGTTGCGCCCCCAGGGAGGCCCCGGGAATTGCAATTTGAATTGTCTACAGTTCTGCATCATCATTTGTCTTTCTGAGATTGGAGTCAACTTTACTTTGTTGGTGTTTTGTTCTTGAATTGTACCTAAAATCTGGAAAGAGCCGCAAGTGGAAAAACATTGTGTTGCAACTGCTGGGAGGCCCAAGGAGAGTCATTTTGGAGGAAGCGCAGGGATCGAGGTAGAACCTTCTTCCAGAACTATAGGCCATCTGCAGACCTTTCGCTGTGACAGCCTTGCCCCACCGCCCCCACACAGTGTCCAGAGTGTCCCGAGGGCCGTCCAGCCAGGCAGCGCCCTTCAGCCCCAGCTGATGTCTCTCATTGTCAGTGCTTTTCGTGATCTTTACTTAGCTCAATGTTAACACCAACTTCGGCTTATGTGGCAGGCCCAGCTCCGGTGTCTACTCCTACAGCACTGCACGCGCCCTTCCCCTCCCAGGTGTGCGCTCTGTGTTGTGGGGAGTCCTCTCCGCTGTCCCCCAGGTGAGAATGGCCCGGTGGAGGGCAGCCCCTTGTGCTCAGGCCCGATCACCCTTCGAGCCTGGGACTCAGTTATGGCCATCCTCGCCTCTCCATCACCTCCCCGAACATCTCCCTCGTGGCCACTCAGGAGCTGTCGAAGGAAAAATGGGACTAGGAAGGGAAATAGAGGCAAAAAGTAGTGAAAGAAGCAAAAGTTAATTCAGGTGTGTTTCCACCTAATTTCTGGAACCAAATTCCCTAGCAAGAGAACCACTGGAGACTGTGAAGCTAATGTGGGCCTCCTGCCAACATCATTTCAGAAAACATTCAGATGGATGCTTTCCCGCGAGCTTGGGGAGCCAAGTGCGCACCTGTACATCTGGGTTAGCTACAGGTAGCGCCTCCTTCTCATCCCTCACAGACAGCGTGACACTTCCCGCCAGGTCCTGTATTTTGCACACTGCGTGCACACAGCCCCTTTTGCTTGGTTGAGCCTCTGAAACGCTTATTATCTCAGATTATGAAGACAAGCTGGGCGGCGTACGGGCACCATCTCAGACTGAGTTAATTGAAGGCGGAGGTCAGCTCAACTTTCTTGGACCATCCGTCAGTAAAGAGTTGGCTTGTTTAATGCACAGAGAATCAAAGGGAAGAAGTGGGGTGTCCCCTCCTCTCCCCGCTGTCAGGTAGACACTGAATTTCACTGAGCTGTTAAAAATCTTAATGGATCCCACTGAGCTGTTTCAGGTTGTTTGTGACAATCACTTAATTTCCTTGTTTTGCAGCTAACAATGATTTTAATCTTCATTTCAGATTAATCACAAAGCCTCACTGTCCTTTTCTCCCCACGGCGTGTGGGTTTCAACTCTGCACAATCGATGAAAAGGAGAATTCCTTCCTTTCCTCTCCTGCAGCTGAACAAAAATGTACCTTCAGCAAAATTATATATACAGTAATTTCTCATATGTGTTCAAAATGCATAGCAGCAAAGATTGGAAATACAGCAAAGTTTCTAACAGTGATTGCCCCTGGGTGATTTGATTAAGGGCAGATTTTTTTCCCCTGCTTCTTTATACAGTTTTACACTCTCACCATTTTCTGTGATGAGCCTGTATTACTTTTGCAATAAGAATAAGTGAATTAAAGAATGAGGGTTTCCAAATCAAGGTTGAACAGGGAAGATGCAAACTCTGGATGAGACAGAAGCTGGGCAATATTTGCCATTAAAGGAAGGATTAAAAAATGCATCAGGGTAAAAGCAAGCGGGTGGAGAACTAGCTAGCACCCGAAAGGGGGCCTTATTAGACATCACACCACCAGCAGGCTCCATTCATCGCAACTCTCATTTCTGGTGTACTGGGGTTTGCTGGTAGGAAAGCCCCCATCTTGCGCTGCTAATTATTTCTTTCCCATTCACTTGCACAATTGACAGTCTCCGAACCAATATGAACACAGAGCCCGGAGAACTGCTTCTCAGAGAGATGATTGAAGTGGTGCAGATGGGGGGTATGAGAAGATGTCTTTTGCTCCGAGTGCTGACGCGTGGGACGGAGCTGCGTGGTGCAGGGGTAAACGCATCGTCTCTGAAGACCAGGCAGCTTATTTTAAGCCTGCAGGTGGAGGGTTCTTTCTCCCAATGGTCTCCGGTGCCAACTGACATCTTCTGCCTCATACTTGGATTGTACTGTTCCTTAATGGCTAATTGCTAAGCGATAGAAAACATCACTTAGACTCCAATTTGTGAGTCAATCAAATGGAGGCCGGGTGTCAGCGCACTTGGAGGTAAATGAACATTCGAGTAAACAGAAGGAGCCTCAAGTCTTGTTGATCCAGGCATGGGGAGCCCTGGTGACCCCGCCTTTGGTCCCGCCCCTCTGCCCTCCGCCTGGAGCTGTTCTTTCTGAGCAGAGAGCCCCGAGTCCTCTGTGGACCGTGGAGGCGCACAGGAAGGGGGGTCACAGGAAGGGGGGTCAGACGAGTTGTGAGAGTGAGGCGCGTGTCGGGCATGAATGCTGCGGCGTGAGCACGTGGGGGGCGCCGAGTTTATTCAGGGAAAGTCTGCTTTTAAGGAGCTTATGAATTTCGAATCAGAGTTTTGTTGTCAGGGGAATGCTTCTTAGAGGGAAAGGAATACACTTTTTAACAAGATTTCTGGCAAACTTTGACACATTCATTATGATCATGAGCTCAGATATATTTTGCATAATGCGGAGATAATATCGTTGCGAGTGCCGGCCACCCGCTGCCCCGCACCCCACTTCCCCGTGTCCGCGCGTCACTGTATCCTCATGACCCCACATCCCCGTATCCCTCTGCCCCCACAGCTCCCTGTCCTGTGCCCCACTCCCTGTGTTCTGGGTCCCCACATCCCCATGCTTCCACGGATGCCCCTGGAACCGTGGTGCCATCAGGACCAGAACTCAATTAGGGCAACACGCCGTGGACACAGGCGTCCTCAGAGAGACACCCCTACATTCTCAACAGTGGGCTATGGCAGACCTGGCTCATCCCCACACCTGGGTTTTTGGCTGCAAACCAGGTGAGCCGGGGGCACGTTCCGCCCGCGCCCCCTCAGCAGCTGCCTTGTGCCCCTGCTCTGGCCTCTCCTTAGATGTCCCGGTTCCGGCTCCGAGGTCACTGCCACTAACTTCCTTCTGTCTCTGCGGTTCTCTGATAATAACAAATCTTTTTACATGAACGGGCCAGCAGCCTGCTGTCCGAAGGCTGCGAGCTCTGCAGAGGGCTGCTCTTACACCGCGCCGTGATCCCTGTGAGAGGCGCGCCTTCTAGCCACGGGGATAAAGGCCCGGAGGAGAGGCGCGGAGAGACAGGCGCGGACGGGGTGGACGGGGCTGGCCTGGCCAGTGTCTCCAGCAAGGTGGTCACTGGGAGGAGGAAAGCCGCGAGGAAAGCCACCTGGAGGATGTCAGAAAGGAGGCCACGGGGAGCCTGGGTGAGGGACCAGCACTTGGGACACAAGG